>JAMQGT020005933.1:0-46824 GCA_024447675.2 Pterophyllum scalare
TTTATAGCCAATATCTCCCAAACTGGACAGCTCCCACCAACTCGGTGTAGATGGCTAAATGCCACTGCAGTAATCTGTAAATTTCTTTTTTAAATTGAACTGTCTCTCTGAATACAGCTGAACACGTTCTGTCAATGTGCAAGGAATGCTCTGGATAGCCAACTGGCTGTCCTAACTATAACTGCAGAGAAGCTGAAACCAGCTGTCCGTGCTAAATTCATAATGAACCTGACGGCTACCTGCAAAGTAGTGTACCAGTTTGATAATGGCCGGGAATCAGAGCTGACTCATGATTCGCAGCTCCGTGCTTTTTCACTCTTAAGGCCAGGGATCGAATTAGGCCCATTCCGAACCTATGTTGACCAGAAATTTTGGGCCCTAAGTTTGGTTCTTAGCATTTTAACAATTAAGCTGTCCCGAAGAGCCCGCCTAGAAAGACGTTTCCCTTCCTGGCTTTCTCCGGGAGACACACATACACCCGCTCATGCGCTCAGTTTCTTTCAGGCCCGTCCATTCACCTCTCCTCTCATGCTGATTCGTGCCCCTCTACCTTCCTCTCTCCATGAGTTACTTTCCAGAACGAAGGTGCTCTTTACATTTGAAAGACCAATTTCTTCTGTTGGATTAATTCATCAAAGTTGCCTTGGAGCTCAGTGACCACTAGAGTGGGAGCAGAGGAAGTAGACATGAATGTAGAGAGAGCATGAAAGGCCAGCACCACAAGCTTTCGATTTTTTATGGACATTTTACTCAGAGCCATAATTTTTCCTACTGTAATCCAAAGAATGTGCCCGTGATACGTTTAAACCATTCGCGCTTGCAATTTTATTTAATTTATTTATTCTTCATGCTTGGGCTTCTTTTTACTCATCATACTAAGTGAGTTCAGGTTTACAAGTGTAATGTTCCGCCAATGATGCACCAGTTCCCGGGCGTTTTATGAGCTTTTCATTTGATCCATTATACTGCAAAGGGAATCGACCCGATGGCCTCCCTCTCCGTTTTCAGCGGCACTGCGGGTGCGGTGCACTCAGAACTGGTGTTTCCTTTAACAACTAACTGTCAAAGGCAGTTTTATTGCGTGTGGTTGGAAGCTTTGATTTGTTAGGTTTGTACGAAGGAATGGCAGATGGGACAACGATATAATTCCTAAAGAACAGTTTATCCCCTTTGGTTTAACCACAGCTTGTTTCTCATTGGGCTGAACTGCTGTGAATGCCATTATATGGAATCATCGGGATAGATTCTGTCATCTTATGAGATCAAAACACAAGAACAAAAAGTTCTGGGTGAATTAAACAACAATTCAGAGTGCGGTTTATCCTCTGTTTACTGTGCTATGCCAGGCTTTCCATGAGTAATTACTGACTTCCAGATGTCAACATCTGCCTTGCACCCATAAAGCCTTTAGTTTTGAAATTGGTGCCTACACTGGGTTTTAATATGCTCCGGTCTTGTGTGTAATATGGTATTACACACAAATTGATCCTAAACATTGGCTTAAAATGAAGTTTCTGCTTTAGGGAGAACAGCAGTTGTGGTTAGCCTAGATTAGTGGCTGGGAAAAAGCAGCATAATAGGAACATACTCTATCAAACCACTCCTGCAGCACTCTGCCTCTACAGTGTATGCTGCTCCAAACAGGCACATTTTTGTTTAAACTGGAATTGTCAAGCTTGCAAATGTTCAGGATTCAGCAGAAAACTTTATAATGAGAAGGAGGGGGGGAAAGCTGCAATTACAGGTTATAGTGGGGGAGGTATTTGGTCCTACCAGGGACTGAAAGACATAACATTACACATTACATTACTTTATAACATCTATTATTGCATTTTCATCCTGGGTATCAAACAAAGCCATTCTGGCAGATGCTGCTGGTGTTATAGAGAAATGCACATGGTCTCCTTTATGCACAGCAATATAAGACGCAGAGTGATGCTCGAATTTTACCATGGGTTACATTTAAAAGGGTATTATTATTTATAAAGCACTTCAAAACAAAGTCACAAAGCCTTTAGTGGCTAAAAGAGCCTTTGGAACCACGAGCAAGGCCATACCAGCTGCCATGCTCGTGCACATTCACCATCTCACAGATGTAGGCAGGGGCCAGACCGCGTAGGGCTTTAAAGACCTAGGGGGTCACAGCGTTACCCCCTCCACTTTGAAAAATGATGCTTTCCCAGCGCGCTCAAATGCGACACCGGGGGGTCGTTTGGAAGCGTGGATACGTTACGAATTGGGAGCAACAGACCTGTCTCACCGTTGAGTCATGGCACAGACTTCAAAGGATACTGCATATCTGTGCGATGTCACTGGCTTCACAAACCAGCAGCATGTGACATCCTGGGATTAAGGATGGGCTGTATATTTCATAAAAAAAATAAGTCAAACTAAGAGCCATAACATATTATTTCAGATCTAATAAAAAGCAAGGATCTCTTTTTGACTGCAATGTGCGATCTAGGGAATTTACAGTACTCTGAAAGGGTTTATTAACAAGTGCTATAGACTAGGTCGATATGGGAGATAGATGAGTGGTTTTCTCGCAAACAGAACAGTCCAGCTTCAGTGAATTGCAATGATTTTATTACCAGCCGTAATTATTTTTTTCAAGGTTTGTCTTTTTTTTTTTGTGTAAATGTTTAAATTACCAGTGATAACCAAATCTTTGGGATTGACAATACAAATGACTTATGATTCTAAGCTGCTCCAAAGCGATAAGAGAGCAGCAATAATGAGAACCATTTCCTAACAGTGGATATAAAGCCCGGCTCACATAACCAACTTAGGTGTCAAGATGTTACATTGGCCGTCATCTCTCAGTTGAAAACTACCCACACGCCATAATTCAATCAGTATTTTATTTTCCAATTTCCCCTTGCTCTTATTGCTCGGAAGACCATGTTAACTTGTTCGCCTCCGTCTCCGCGTGCAGATTAAGGTGTAATTGGTTTTTTTCAAGAGGCCATTGGGTTGAGCTGAATCAGAAGGCCCTGATTTGGCTTTCCACATCTTCCCGACCTGGGATACCTCAGAGTTGCTGCTCCCGTCTTCCAGCACCACCGTATATCTCTCTCTTAACCTCAGGTTGTGGAGCCACTGGTTGAGTCTGTTAGCCTGGGTTGCTTTTCATTTCCAAGGGTTTGAGTCGGTCCCCAGATGACAGCTCAGCCAGTATATTTCCTCGGCCACTTGCCAGATTTAAAATCAAATTAGCTGAGCGGCTGAATGAAAGCCCTTTAAAGCTCCCTATACACACGACCACACAAACAGAGAGAGAGCGGGGAAAAATGCTTGTTTATGCATTCAAACCTTAGCTTTAAGTACCTGGCACACGCTGCTGGGTGCCTTGTAGTGGAAGCAAACCATATATGTTATACAAGATAAACATATTATGAACAATATGGATATTGCTCTTGTGCTATTTTCATAAACAACCTCTAATAGTTCTTGCTGTTGCAGAGTGTCCATCAATTCAGCAACACAGACTAAAATGTGCTTGTTGTTCCTCTCAATTAACTTAAAGACATAATTGGAAAAGGCTAAGTAGCTGTCGTCTGTCTCGCGCGTGGGCTTGAAAGCAGAAGTTCAGTCGGTGGCTTTTAAGACGTGTGTGCGCTCTCCGGTTGCTATAGTGTGATTTGCAACAGCACACGACTGTCAAAAGCAATGAATCACATTACTTAAGTCAGTCATTAAAGACTTGCTATTCCTGTTACACAAAGCACTCACATCAGCAGCTCCCTGTGACACCAAAGTAAGCTTTTAAAGCTCTCACCTGTGACATCCCTGTTCTTTTTTTTTTGTTTTTTGTTGGTTTTTTTTTTTTTTTTGGTTCAGGCAAAATCTTTGATGGTTAGTGGTGTGTGTGTGTGTGTGTGTTTTCAGATCACATGTCAATCAAACAGTGTGGGCAGCACAATGATGTCTTTGTCCTCGGATTCCCTCTATAAGAAAGCACTGTAGGGAAAGCGTAAATTTAAGACGGTTTCAGGATGAATTTAGAGGGGAAAAAAAGGCTGTTTGCAAACAGAAATTGAGCATCAAACCACTGAAAGATCATTTATAGAAACCCCTGATAAAACAATCCCAGAATGCTTTGTGCTGGGATTAACGCTACATTCCAACTGCAGTGGAAAGTCACAAATTCCAAGTTTTAAATGGGAATTTTAAGCTGGGCTGTCCCCTTGGATTTCCCACTTGGAGAAGTTCTACCAGCCCCAACTTGTACTCTGCAGTACCGGCGTTGTGCATTTGCAGCTCATCAAATACGCCACACGCCGCAGTGACCAGGCTCTATCTGTGAACTTGATGCGGCGGTAGTGTCAAGGCTGTTTTCACCTGGTGAACGGGGTGCTCACCTAAATTTAACGTCCTAATGTACTAGGAACGTGTGGTCTAGTATTCAGTAATGCGGAAATTCCACCACCCATGCCGACACATGAACTTTGCGCTGAAGTACGAACAATTTTTGCATGTTTGTGGCTCAGTCAGGGCCTTTGCTCAAAATAAACATCTCATCTCCAGTTGCAGGAATTTATATCTGACTCTGTGGCTCCGTGCTGTGGCCTCCGTGACTTTACACACCCATATGTACACGGCCGGAGGCAGACAGAGAAGCGGCAACAGTGCAGAACAGAGCAGGAATTGGTGAAAAACACATGAAAAGGATTGAGACAGCATGAAAAACAGGAGCTCGGGTGAAGGAGGGTTGCAAAGGAGCTTGCAAATATCCCACAAATATATGCAGGGTAAAGCAACTTTTACCTGTTTAACCATTACATTTTTTGGGGGGGGGGGATGATAATTTTAAGTGTGTCTCAGGTTAACACATTTCTCACTTACCCCAGCTGTGTTTTGCCATCCAGACAATTTCCACCGGTTTGTTTCTGCTTCAGCAAAAACATGACACAGATTAACAGAAATCAACGATTTCTCAGCGCCATCCATCACAAATTCAGTGCAATCCAGGCACACAGCTCAAAGCAGTTACAATTAAGGAAGGAAATGTGTTGTTTGTGCAATTTGCCCCCGAATAGCTAATGAAACGCTTTCTCGCCATCGCATTAAAGCCTCCTCTGCAGAGAGCAGCGATCTAAGCTTTGTGGTCAGTTTTACATGTAGTACCACAAGGTGACTAATAAGGAGGAAACAGACTGACGCAAGAGGACCCAATATCTTGCCCCCATGCTGCTTTATTCACATGCCCACTCTGCCACGTCTTTCTACACCCACTCCCTGCTGTAATGAGGGTCCCCGGAGTGCTGGGAAAAAATCTGCCTCTTCCTTTAGCCACCCGTGGTGTGCGTTCATGTGGTGTGTGCTCATTTGTTCACTGATGTAGCTCCCCGCCAGATTTATGGTGAGTTTTAATGGAACGGCTTTTTACAATATATACAACACATACTAAGTACCGCTATTATCTAAAATGTCGGCTCCTCAGTTTGAACGTGAGAAGAGAGCACGTTTTCTCTGCAAAGGTGATAGGTTTACAGCACTGTATATGAGGCGCAATGCTAGACCAAGCTGTTTGAAAAATGTTGAGTGCAATGCTTTATATAGGACATTTGTACAGCTCCATGATAATTAAAGTGAGCATGTGTACCAATGTTCTGTTTACTTGTTTTCATTCTTCTCCACTAAATAAGTGGGTGTAAGGTCTGGACTGCAGGCAGTTGTTGCTGTTTCACCATGTGCAGAATGAGGTATGGCAGTGTCTTGCCAAATTAAGCAAGACCTTGCTAGGTTAAAGAAAAATGAATTTTCTCTGACTTCATAAATATGTATATTGTTAACATTAATGGGGCTGGATGGCCCTGTCCATCGTTTTATTGGTTTCTGGATCATCTTCATATTGAGAGTTTTAACGTGGATGGTTGGATGGCTTGCTGATGCCTTCGTTAGCCCCTGCAGGGAATTCTGCTGTTGACGCAGTACCTCCCGAAGATCACAAGCATTAGTTGGTTTTCGTTTTTGCCCCTCACGTAGTAATTGTGCTTGATTTTCTCATCTCCACTCTTTTAATTTGGGAAACATTCTTAAACTGTTTGCCTACGCGATATTTCTCAGCCAGTAATCGTGACGATGCTTATAGAAATCTAAATTTAGACAGAAATGTCATCAGCATAGCTGAAGGACTGTTCGGCTTTGTGAAAGGCATACACGCATGTTTTTTGTCTATTCCATTAGAGTATTTTGCTTTAATTGTACCCCAAAAAAGAGACTTAACCTTAAAATGATTTTTTTTTTCCCGACAGACTGATCTTTTGTCCCTTTCTAAATGTCATCGGGGGCCCAACTACAGCAAAAGCCCGCACAAAAGAATCACTGAGGCCCATTACATTACACGGAGATAGACTGTGTGGGAATGTCAAGGACTCTTGCATAGCCATTACTGTTAAAAAATAATTGATTGCATTAACCTGCCCTTTCACCATTTTACAAGTCCGATCCATATTCCTAAGTGGCCGTGAAGTGTGGGGTTTTAACCTGAGAGGAAACGGCGTAATGATTTTGTCAGGCCAGTGTCGGATTGCTCAGTGGTGTTGATGTTACTCATGGTGTGCAGCTTTTCAAGCATCCACACCACAGCTGAAATGTCAGTGTGTCATTTTCCATTGAGAAGAACCTACACACTCACACACGCGCACATACAGATGAAGCATTCACACTCTGGGTGTGTTGTTGTTTTTTTATTTCTTTCATTTTTTTTTTGTGTGGCCAACCGGTTCGAGTTATGAGGAGATGTATTCCACTTTTGAAGTAATGCTGCCAGTGGGGGTTTGTACACCAATAATCTATAGGTTTGCATTTAATGACACCAAAAAAAAACCCAACATGGCTTCCATTTTTTTCTTGGCAGAATGGAAAGAAAAATCATCAAAATCATATAATCTTTCTCACATTTTAACATCTAAACAATCAGTATGATCAGTTGTCTAAGAGTCGAAGGACACGTGTACAATTTCAGACTTTACAGGCATCTGCAAGGTGATATCGCTCTGATATCCCTGGAGCCATCAACTCTAGATGTCTTTTTTTTTTTTTGTTTTTGTTCTCAACTTCACACCTTTTCATCATGTACACAGTTCTTTCTGGTTGACTTGAGAGGCAACACAGTGAAAAGTGCAACGTTTGATGTGCTACAAACGGCATTAAATTAATCAATTCGATAACTCCCAACTGCCAGGCTCAGTCTCTTCCTTAGTGTCTTTCCTCTCTTTCAAGGCAGTGCTGAGGGAGAAATATAGATTTGATAAGGCCGCTTGCTCCCGCTCTCCACATCCATGCAGAGAAAATACATTTCCCCCTGGACAGAGCCCAGTCTCATCCTTTCTCTCTGGAAAGATTACAGAGCAGGCATGGACAGAGAATGACACAATCTGCCTTGCTATCCCTGCCGCATCAGCAGGAGACTGTTCCTACACCACCGTCCATAGGTTATGATGACAAGCCTCCCAAATGGCACAATCCATAATGCCTGGAGCTGCACCTGTCTGCCATCTTATATAATTCATTATTATATACTTATGGTTTCTTGTAAGCCTTACAAAGTGCAACTCTGATTCATTGCACAGGGAATAGAAACACTCCAAGCCAGCTTTATTATGGAGAGTACAGTTCTCCACCACAGCCCTGAAGATAGATGCTTTGTTATGCTGGTGCTTTATTAGTACTACTAAATCACTTGATAGCAATGTGGCTGAAACAGAGATAATTATTGACGTTGCATCTTGCCGTTTAATGGCGTGGCACCAACACGTAGCTCAATGAGTCGCAAAGGACCCTCGCTTTTTTATTCCTTCCTGCTTTTGCACATTTTCCCTTTCACTAGATTTTGCAGAACCTTCTGCTCGTGTGTTTTTCTTTTATCTCGTACTTTTGCATGATTCCCTTTTATCTATTTTTGCTCAGTCCCCCTTTGTCTTTTCCTATCCCTCGCCTTACTCTCATTACATAGTTTAGAGAACATTTTTCCTGCCTTGCATGCCTACATTGCGTAGCCACATTTACACCATTAGTCTTAAAATGTTTTTGTGTCAGTGCATGGCCTGTTGTCGACACCTCTCACCCCCCACCACCCCCACCCGGATCTTCTCCTCTGTTTTTTCTAAAGCTGATGTGTCTTTCATTACCAGGGTCTGACAGCGCTGAGCCGAGTGGACGTCTGTTTGTCACCCTCTAATGGGGCTTGGCAGCCTACAAGGTGTGCACAACACCTCAGAGAGAGTGCCCTTCTCCTTCTGTTTTCCTCAGTGGAGGAAAAGACCAATAATACTGCCTTGCGCATTCAGTCCACTGTTCAATTTCACTTCACATCCGCGTCAGTGCTGCGAATTGGATCAGGCACCTATGGACAAATTCCACGTCCAGTTGACTTGATGGGAATTGACCAAACCTTGCCTGGATCTCACGCAGTGCTGGCTTTGATCCTACTCCAGCTGTCAATTGCAATATACAGTTTAGAAGTAAGGCTATCTAATCCATTGTGAGTAAATCCTGCTTTTTGGTGTCAGCCTATCGACCTGCTCTCAGCTGTACTGTTGCTTATGGATCTGTCTCTCCTGAGCAAATGTTTTCATTTGATGGATTCCCAGACAGACTTATATTAAAGCCATGGACCACCATTTGATAAGATTTCATTGGATCCAAATAGAAAAACTTGCTTTGACTTGCTGTTGTATTGTGGGGCCTTATAATGTTCCTTGTGGAGCCCTCCACTTTAAGAACCTGTCCCACAGAGGTCCCGTTTTGTTGAGATTAGCTCACCAGCTCCACGGGAATGTTCCTTGTGCTCTTTGTGGCTTGCTTGATTGCTACACCTCTCCAAAGTTTTGTGACGTATCTGTAGGTTTTTGAAATTTTAAAAAGATTCAGATTCTTCAAACTAAAACAGGCAAAAGGGGCTGAAAACTGCATATAACTATAGCGAGGGCAATGGGGCATCTGTTGGTCTATCATTGGCAGATCATTGAGCTCGTAAACTAATCCTGATAACAAGGGTGTTAGTCTCCACAAATATATTTCAGTCCGTGCAAAAGAACAGCAAATCAGACAATGCTTCTCTACATTGATCTAATGAAGTCATGGTCCACAGTGGCTGGAGGCCGTCTGAGCTGTCATGGGGTAAGAGGCAGGGTGCACCCTGGACGGGTCACCAGGGCTAACACAGAAATGCACACAACTGTTCACTCACATTTACACCTACAGCAATTTTAGAATTGCCAATTAACCTAATGTGCATGTCTTTGCTGTGGGAGGAATCCAGAGTACCCCGAGAGAACCACACAGGCACAGCGAGAACATGTGAAGTCTACACAGCTGGCCTGGCTGGTAGATTCAAACCCAGGGCCTTCTTGCTGTGAGGTGACCGCTGCGACCAACACATCCACGAGAGTATAATCCTGGCCTTATTTACCTTAAGAATTTGCAAGATTATATCATAAACATGAGAGATTTAAAAACAGTTACAGTAATCGTTCTTGTCATCTGGAATGTTTTTGGAATGTAGCCACCTACAACAGTTCAGCCAATGGGAAATTAGCCTTGAAAGGTAACTAAAAATGACCGTTTTACAGGAAAAAGCGGTGTGTCCGAGGACATCGGAATTGCTCGCAAGTAATTTATGGATTCATCATAAGCATCGTTTCAGCATGTTAAACCCAAGGCAGGTCAAACAATAAAAAGCTAGGGAAGCCAGAGGGAGTGGGAATGACATTGAACTTAATGGAATAATGGTGACAGAGAAGGAAAATCAGAGACAAAGCCAGACAGATGAAAGTAAAATCATTAGAAGGCCAGCAGAACATTCAAATGGATAAGAATGGGGCGACTGAGAGAACAGATCTAAATCCTCCTTTTTCTTTTCTTCTGCGGGTCTGTGCGACTGTCAGAGCGCCACAATAATTGTCCCGAAACGCACACTTAGACCAGAGCCCACATCTTTTTATTAATCCCTACCTTAATTTGATTCCACAGAAGAAGGAGATGATGGAAAGAACCGGGGGAGGTGGCAGAAAGGAGGGAAGAATGCGGCTGAGGGTTGAACATGATGTGGGAGTCGGAAACCTGCTTTTCTCCGCGCGGAGATGAAAGGTTAAAAAGCCTGATAGATCTTTCCATTTTAAATGCACCTCTGCGCCCGAGCGTGCAGCTCTCAGAGTGCGTGCGCCGGTTCGTTTGCGCAGCGAGTGTTTATCTGCGTGCCGAGTGTGTTAGAATGGGGAAACGTTGGCTAATAACAAGATGCTCCTTTGAAAATCGCGGGCGCATTCATCCCGGTGTGTTCTTTCAGGTGAGCGGCACAGGGCGAAATGTCAACCATTAGAAATAAACAGTCTTGTCATGACAACTCTTCACGGAGAGGGAACAATGCCAGAGAGAAAGTGAGAGAGGAGAAAAGAGTGATAGATGTAGCAAGATGGAAATAGAAAGGGATGGAAAGGCGTGAAACAAAAAGAGTGAGCAGGAAGATGAAAACACTTCCCTTTTTTTTCTCATTCCTCTGAGTCAGCCTGCCAGTCCCTCCTTGAAAAGCAGCAGAATCTGTTTTTCCTTATTTTTTCCCCCTCTGTCTTATTGTCTTTTTCTCCCCTAAATCTTTTTTTTTTTCTCTCCTTAACTACAACCACGGAGAAGCCTCTCGGTGTCTCGCTCTGCTGTTTAACAATCCACACATCATTAGCGCCTGGCTAGGTTTCCTTTATTTCTTTTGATTTGTGTCTGTGGTCTGCTCATAAAGCTGTGCTGATGAGCAGCAACAGACTTAGGCTGATTCTGATTTATTGGTATGTAGGAAATAAATCCAGCCTGGAAACAGGGATTCACTACATCTTTCTGTCTGAACAGCTCCAGGTTTACGTCAACTTTTTCTTAACTCTGAACAACAGGGAGACCGATTTGTATTGTTGAAAAATGAATCTATATGAAGCAAATAATGGAACGACTCATCTGACGCATAATTTCTACAGTGCTATGAGGGTAATAATATCATTTGTTTGCCATAGCTCAACAAGGGTTTTATGAAGCAACAGTCAGTAATTAGTTTTAATATGCTTTTCCTTCCACAGTCACTCCATAAAGTAAGTGAATTATACAAAATTGAGGCGTTCATCAGCATTCCTCGTGGGATTCCTTCAAAGAGAAGTTGTGATAAAGGATGATAAGAACATTGTTTTGAAACATAAAAATGGTATAACATACTGTTATTCATTTCCTACCACTGATCTGAAGATACATCTCACGACAGTAGGCACGGCATTCCAGATCCACTTATCCCCAGTGACAAATGCCAGTTCCTCCAATCAGGAGAAGCCTCCAGGCCAGATGTGATCCTGTACTGTGCAAAAGTCTTGCACGGTTGTCATGGTCCAGGGTTTGTGGACCCTGTGTGTTTTTGGTTTAGCTTTAATTTGTCTGTTCTGGGGGTTTTCTTTTGTTGTGGGGTTTTAGTTTCCTTGTGTCAAATCTGCGTCTCTGTTCCCTTGAGTCCCTTCCTGTTTTATTTTGACAGTCTCGTGTTCCCTGTGCTTTGTGTTTAGTTTCGCTTCCCTTGTGTCATTAGGTTCATTTGGTTCACCTGTCGTCCCCTGGTGTTTTCACTTGCCCTGATCCCCTTGTGTGTATTCAAGCCCTCAGTTTTGCTCTGTTCTTTGTTGCGGTGTCGTCGTCGTTTCCCTCAATGTCCCCCTCTTAGCTGTGTGTTCCAGTTTAGTGTTTTGGTTTGTGTTTCTCCCAGGCTTTGCCAGTGTTTTTGCCTAGGTTGAGATTTCGGGGTTTTTTTGTGTTTTTTATGGTTTTCTTGTGTCTGCAAATAAAGCAGTTCAAGTTGGTTCTGTCTCATGCATCCTGCATTTGGGTCCACCCCTTCCCAGCACACAGCCCCCTCCATGACAACAGTAGGAAAATCTCTTTAAATAGTCTTCAGGAATAGATCTTCAGACTTCTTGAAGGACATTCAAAGCTCTTCTTTGGATGTTGGCTGCCTTTTGTCTTATTCTTTATCGAGATGATCCCACACTGCTTCAATAATGTTGATGTCTGGACTCTGGGGAGGCCAATCCATGACTGATAGTGGTCCATTGTGTGTTTTTTCCATCCAGGTATGCCTTTTCTTCACCGGGATTGTTGCCGTGCTGAAAAACGAGACCGACCAGATGCTTCTCAGACGGTGTTGCACGGTGGATCAAAATCTGATGTACTTTTACTGTGTTCATTATTCTATCAATTCGGGCAAGTTTCCCAACACTGCACAGCACTGGCTGAAAAACAGCCTCAAACCAGGCAGAGCCTCCACTGTGTTTTACCCACGGCTGTAGACACTCAACTGTTGCACCTCTCTCCTGACCTCCTCTGTACACACTGATGACAATTCGGATTCATCGCTCCATCAGACCTGCCGCCTCTGATTTTCAGTCCAGTAATTTGGCGTCCGTCAGCCTTTTCTCCCTGTTTCCCTTTCTTAAGAATGGCTTCTTGACAGCCGCCCGTACACTGAGACCATTTCTGATGACAGTCTGGTGAACGATAGGTGGATCATGTGAAGCACCAGATGCATCTGGTTTTGCTGGATATTTTTCCTGTTTCTTAATTTTTTAGTAACTGTTCAACTGATGTAGATAGGTTTCGGGTCTGCCACGTCTCCATTTTGTCCTCCATTTGTCTGGTTGCCTTGTTGGAATCACCTTGTTGGTGCAAAAATGCTATCAAAGTACTAGTAAAGCTGTCAAACTGTTATTTTTAGCATTTTTTCTTAATAGATTCAACTAAAGAAACTGGGGGAAACTGGTTCTTTGCTAAGTTGTCTGTTATGTATAGACATGGAATGAATCGCAGGCGGGTTTTTAAGTGGCTTACCAAAAAAATAAATAAAGCATTGTTTTCTCTTTACCACACCGACATTACTACTGGCACCGTATCAGTTCAGCTGTCAGTTTACTACCATCACTGAACAAGATGCAAAGACAGTGCGACTGACCGCCAGCTCAGAGGCAGCAGTCCACTGTTTTCCAACTAAAACTATAACACATTAATGAAGATTAAATACTGGTATTATTCTTTAGGATTATTGTCTTTGTCACTGCGTAATTACAACTCGACACAGATTAAGTCCACCAAAATTAGAAAAAATAATGTTGTAGTTTATTTCTGTAATTGGCCTTCGAATTCCCATATCTTATAGTCTCATGCCAATGTGAATGTTGTAGGCAGAGTTATCATTTTGGAATGCAACCTATTTGCCAAAACTGGTCAGGTGACAGGCTGTTACACTCCTTACAATCCTTCTTTTTACTTCTGTTTTAAGTTAAACTGATTTATTTATATCTAGCAGGTCCACGATGAAAGAACGATAATTGTGAAACAGCGAAAATCTCATACCAAATTCGTATCGACAGTTCCACTGCCCAAAGCCGGTTTGTTCTATCTAACGTGATATTTTGAACCATCAGACATTATGTTCTTGGCACACAAACCGATGCTGATGGGTCTCTGGAGTGTGTTTAGTGCTAAAAGTGTGCGTGATGCAGAAATATGTGGCTTGAAACAAGAAAAGAAAGCTTGAAGTTGAACACAAATTTGAAATTGCTACTGTGCTACAGTTAATATATTCATATTGGCTGCTACATGTCCTTCTTTCGGTCTTCTGTATGAATCTAATATTCTTCGGCTGCACTACTGAATCCCAGTTATGGGGTGAGCACAATCAGAATCTGTAATATAATCAAGAGACAAAGCTGTGGAGCCACACTGTACCATCATACATATGCTGAATAAGTAAACAATGAAGCAAGCAAATGCTGGTAAAAACAAGAAAATACAATTATGCTAATATCTTCCCACTTTGTAGGAAAGTGTGTAACAACTGAACAATAAGCTGCAGACAGCACATCTTATCTCTAATATAATGTTAGTTTATGGAGGCCTGTAGTGGCCAATAGATTAATGAACTGTCATTACCGGTTGTCAGCGCTTTGCGCCCACCTCGCTTTAACTGTTTTTCAATTATGGTCCTTCCTTTCAAACGAGGGAGGTTTAACAAATTGCCCTGTGTCAAATGTAAAAAAAAGGTCGGATTAAAGTGTGTATTTGATGTGCTGTGCATTGGCTGGATAGCGCCTCTGTCAAGTGGTCACCTGTGCAGGCTGCCATTTCTGTCCAGGCTAAAATATTTCCACCACTAGTACAAGTTGAATTGCCACGAAGCTTTGTTTATACAATTAGGTGCGTGAGTTCTTGGACAGTTATGCAATTTTTTTTGTCAGTTCTTTTGCTGCACAGCACCACAGCAGACTTTGAATCAAACAGTCGAGATGTGACTGAAGTGCTGATCAGTGCTGAATGTTACCTGCATAGTCCCCTGTTTTCAGAGGCTCCAAAATAATTGGACAAGCTAAATTAATTATGTAATAATAATAATACTTGGATAAAAATCCTTTGCTGTCAACGACTGCCTAAGTCTAGAACCCACAGACGTCACCAAATGCTCCAATTCCTTGCTTGAGATGCTCTTTCGGGTCTCTACTGCAGCCGCCGCCAGCTGCTGCTTGTTTATCGGTCTCTCAGCACGCTCCGTTGTTAGCCCTACACACTTCAGAATTCATCCTGTTGCTTCTATCAGTCTGTGTTTCCTCCACCATGTTAGACAGATGATGTGGTTTGTTTCAGATTTGGTTTTATCCGTCAAAGATTTTCCGTTTTTCCCAGAAATTATTAGGTTCCTTTAGATGTTTTGGTCTGGTAAAGTCGAATCTGGCCTAGTTCTCAGTTACAAGGGGTTTTTCCTCAGCCAAGAAACAAATTCTGTGATCATCCACTTTAGTTTTCTACTCTGCGCTTCTTCTTTTTATGAATGCACCAAATTGTTGATCTGGCCAAGTGTAAAGTTTTTGCCTTCTCTCTGATCTGGTTTATTTTGTTTTGCTAATGCTAGCCTCCTTCATTTGCATGGACATCTCTTTGGGCAAGCCAAATTTAACCACACATTTACACTGTGATTTATTCTATACATTTTAAGTCCTTTATCTACCATTAATCTGCTGCTAATTTATAATCACCATTAAGTTAATAAGCATATTTTGGACTATGTGGAAAGAAACCCACACAGGCACAAGGAGAACACACAAACTTCACATTAAAAGGCACCAGATGGGATTTGAACCAGAAACCTTCTTGTTATAAGTTGACGGTGCTAATCAGTGCACCACTGTGACAGAAGCTAAAATAATAAGTTAGTTCCGCTCTCGGACTCAACTACAGATCTTCTATTGGCTTAATTTTTCGTGGAATAACGAGTGATCAGGAGTCGCCTGGTCATGAAACTGCAAAAATGGAAACACTTAAATTAAAGCTAAAAGTTTATGATGCCAATTAGCATGTATTAGCATGCTGTTAGCAATTAGCAGTGCTGAATAACTGTAGATTCTTAATCTTATTAAATATATATATATATATATATATATTATATATATATACATTTTAATTTTTATCTCTTTTGAGCAAATATTGGATGTAGACTTTCTATTGGGATTAATCAGTTTAAGCCAGGTATGGATATTTTAAAGCTGTAAAAATAATTATTGAACATTTATAAAAATCATCACTGAATGTTATCATGGGTTTTTACAGAATCCACCAGAATCATCATTTAGAGCTGCCAAGTGAGCCATTAAGAGCGCATGTGGCCACAGCTGCTAAGGAGTCCTCATTACCTCAGCTATAATAAAGCAACTGTTGCAGATTTGGGGCATCTCCATTCTTCCTGCCCACTTAATTGTTACTGTGCTGGATTTGATGAATCACCTGCATCTTGATCATTGGGCAGTGCCGTGCAGTGCTATATCCAAAGAGGTTATTCTCAGTCAGACACTGGTTCTTTTGCCTCTACAACCATGGTGCTAGTGTTGGCTGTAAGGTCAGAAGTGTGGCATGCCCTGTTGCGGTATTGTTTCTTCACAATTGGCTTCCCAAACAATTTTGATGCTAGCTGACTGGTGTTTGAGCCACGCCTACAGTGTAATTTCTGAGCTTTGAAGTGGCAGCTCTGCTCTCAGCTCTTGTGTCAGGCTGCATCTCATGGCGGTGGCCTCGTAGTTATGCCCCAACGCCCCTCCACCCTGTGGAATTGTTGTTCATTTATTTATTTGTTTGTAATTGCTATCATAGGCATCACTGATCGTTTGGGGTCATTGCCCTGGAGAAAATATTAAGAAAAAAAAGCTCTCCTACAGTAAGTGGTCATGTGTTTTTCATTCAGGCCTATGAAATTACTATAATATTGTTAGCCAAAAATGCAAGTAGACTTCTCTTTACACTTTACACTACTTAGCATGTACAGTTGTTGCTTGAGCAGCTGCGAGAGCGAGCAAAAGCAAGAGAACGAGGGCACAGGGGTCATCAAGGATCATCGCTGACTTAATAAATTTGGACGAGACCTAATATTGCACTCGTTTATTTTTGGTTTGTTTTTGATTTCATAAGGCAGCCTCTGCACCTGCAGAGTACAGTACCTAAAATGTTATTTACTTTTGCAAGTCTTGTAGTTTTTTTCCTAGTTAAAAGTCAACTGAAACTGGAATCTCGAGGATGTACAGTAGTATGTTTTTCTAAGAAAGTCAAAAGTGCTTTTCTCTCTCTGTTTTTCTTTTTTTTCCCCACAGTTGGTTGTTAAGTGTGGGTCTATTCATGTAGCCAACGTTCAATACCACAGATCCATGAACTAAAGATCTCAGATCAGTTTAAATCTTGGGGACCTTGACCTCAACTTAGATCTTAATATAAGAATGCCGATCACAGAAAGTGTCAGTATTCTCAGCGGTTTTTATTTATTATGATTTTAGCATCTCTTATTCCTGGTTCTTACTTAGACATTTGCTTTTGGATTGATAAGGTGAATAAAGTCACTTTCTCATATGCAGCCCATTGACATCTCCTGAGATCTGGCAATTACTGTATGTATTCTAGATCTGGTATTTCCAGAGGATTTGTGCCACCTAAAGATTCTACTGTCAGGAGGCTGTGAGGGAGCTCCGGCGGCCAACAGTACTTTTATATTTTACAGTGGGCTGGGCTCCTTTAGAGCTTTATAGTTGTCCACTTGCAAAGTTTATTAAGTTTATCCTGTGTCTTTTTGTATTTGTATTTGCGTTTTTATTTATTTATTTGCATTTGAAGACCTCGCCTCACGTTCATACCCCTCCAGTTTTGGCAGCTAAGTACGTGTGGGTGGTTGCTTGGTTGGTTGCATGTGCTCAGTGTCTTTTTTTGTTTTTTTTGAGTCACATTTATGGTGATATTTATCTGGCTCAGTGCTGTGTTAATTGCTGGCCTCTGTATAAACCAGGCTATTATCAGCTGCTTGCCTCTCACACTGTGTTTTCTTTCTCCTTCACCTGGAGCTTCTAGGACAGTGCAGGTAGCAGCCCAACCCTTCACAGCGCCCATTAGTGTAGAGCCTGTTGGGTGTGTGACTGGTGTTTGGTGTTTGTGTAATATGAGGTATCAGGATCCCCACCACCACCAAGAGGTTCCTGCTGCCTGTTTCCTTTGCCTAATTAATATTCTACTGACCCTACCAACTTATTTCAGGTCTAAGCCTCTACTGCGCTGGCTGATAATGTTTTCTTTTTACAGATCAATGGACTGTTTGCGTTCTTCGTATGCTTTTCTTGTCTTTTTTTCACGTCGATCTGTTTTTATTTATATTATCTACTTGCTGTGTTTACTATAGTTTAACAATACCTAGCTAGCCATGGGTTATTGATGTTTTGCAGACAACCATGTGACATTAACTTGTCTGCTGTTTCAGACATACGACAATCATGGCGATAATGCAGAATCAAGGACATGAGACCCTAGGCACACAAGCCATCTGGTAACTACCGGTAATGAGGGGGAAATGAGTATTCACCGACTAGTTGCAAGTACTTGCGGGAGGTTCCTGGCAGCTGCTGGGAAAATGATTGCTAAAGTCGCAGTCGTGATTGGAAATTGATTGATAATGCCATGCAAGTCTGTAGACAGTCAGTTTTTCCCTGGACATCCGAAAAACGTCACTAGGGAAAAATGTACATTCCCAGCTGGTTGGCAGAAGCCTTCGTATGGTTGCTTTGTTTGCCAGCAAATTTCTATATTCAAGTCATAGTTTGAGAGGAAGTGACAGACTTATTTTCTAATGCTGTCCAGCTACTCGCCAAGCAATGCTGAAATTGTGAAAGGTGCAACACCAACCTTTTACCTTGAAAGCAAAACTTGCAGCTTTTGCAACAGGTTGGCCGTAGCGCTGACGGACAACTTTTACTTTGAAGGCAAATTTTCTCCCTTTCCAGTTTGCGGCACACTTTTTCCAGTTCGACTACCACCGGGCTAGTAGTAAGGATTTGCAGACAAACGTGAAAAATTACAGGCAACTGTGACAATCTGCTACGTAGCAACCAAAGCAACCACTAGAGAGTTTTTGGTGCATCATCATCAATGTGACAGATTTGATCCAGCAACAGAAACCAGAAACCTCCAGGAACCACTGCCAACCAGTCAGGGAATTCAAACAACTGTTGAGCACTGTGCACAGGACGTCACATGAGGAACTTCAAGAGCATTTTGTTAACTTTTGTAACATTGTAAGCCTTGCTGGTATTTTTTTAACATTCAAAACAGTTATGTATGTTTTATTGTTGCTGGTGTTTTTTAGAAATACATCATCCTAAACATGGCATAAGGGTAGCATGGTGGCATGGTGGTTAGCACTGTTACCTTATAGCAAGAAGCTCCTGGTTTTGAATCCACCATCCGGCCAGGGCCTTGCTTTCTTTCCAGCCCCCTGAACCCTGAATTGGATAGACAGAAAGAAAGAAATGGATGGAAAATAGATGAAGATGGCCAAAAACAATTTAACATGTCAACTAGCTAGTGACCTAGCTCATCTTATAACTTTTTAAGTCCTTCAATGGCTTCCCAAACTTTTCTTTATTGTGGATGCTTTGTTTGATTCTAACATGTAGCAGAACAGCTACACTAATCCCTTTTTCTAGAGTTTAAATAATTTGGACCGTTAATAACATTTAGCGGTGCATGAGCATTTGTTTACTTTTAAATTGAAGCGCATTTCGATCTAATGGCCAATTATACCAAATTATACCAAATTTAACAAGCCAGTACTTTACTGCAGTATCAAATTTTTAATATTTGTGCAGTATTCATATCTGTCATAGTTTGGGATTATTTTGAAATCACACACTTTGTTTCATCCCACTTACCTGCGTTTTCTTTTTCTCCATGCTTATTTAATGTGTTAAATGGCAACGGCCCGCCCACGGGCCCTTTGACATGCTTCCGAGTTTGAAGTGTCATAGCGTCACAATAACGCTGCAGTCCGCCCCTACGATGCTTTTATTTGACAGACTAGACCCTCCGAATTGGATTGACACCTCATTCGGCCAATCATGTTATGAAATGGATTTTCCAGAGCCAATAATAAGCACACCGTGTCATGTGACTTCTCTGGACGTGCCCCCCCCCAAATGTTTTCCAATCATTCTGATTTGTCAACTCTGACCCAAAATCTAAAACCACAGATGCATAGCTAATAAAATTCCTGACACGTGGGTATATGGCACCTGGGGGTGTGTTTTCACATGAATCCACAAAGTTGCTGCACAGTGAGTGCACAAAGCCGAGCCGGATGTAAGACTCTGGGCCGTCCTGACTTCGACTGTGTTTACAGGACTTTTTCTCACTGTATAAATATCTCAAAACAAGCTATATTTCTTCGACAAAGTGACTCACGAGAGTGGATCATCATTTATTAGAGGACTTCGTCTCTGATTCCACCGGTTTTATCGCTTATATATGTGTGTGTGTGTGTGCGCGATTGTGTGCCTTTGTGTGCGCCGGCGTAGAAATGTCTGGGGGGCAGGAAAGGTGTTTTATAGACCTTGTTGGGCTTTCACGGGGGATGCACAATGACCCAGAGCATTGTTTATTTATATCCGTTGATATTCGCTTTGTGGTGGGCTTTGTGTGAGTTGCTTTGTTTGTGGGGGGCGGGGGTAATTGTTTGGGAGGAGGTTGTAAGTTGTGTATCAGAGAAGGACTTTTGGGAGGATTGTGGGTTTTTTTTATTTTATGTGTATATGTAAAGTTTACATTTACTGTAACTTTTGATCAATATACAGTTAATTTATTTTGGGTGTGTGAAGGAATCACTGAAAATAGATTGGGGGGGGGGTGTGAATGAAGGCCTAACATTTTCCATCGTTTACATATTAGGGCAACCTCTGATTTATATGTATATAACTATAATTAATTCATACTATCAGTAAATTTGTGTATAGCAGAGGATTCCTCAGGATAGTATCTTTCATTAGAGCCCTCACTGATGACTGTATGTTGAAGCATTGAGGAGTTACAGCCATTTGAAGTTTGTATATCACAGGCTGGCTCACATGTGTCTCCATATGGCAAAACTAAGTCCAGGCCTGGAGATCAACACACAAAAACCTTTACAAAACAGTAGGTTTTTGTGCTATCTTGATAAAATTTGAAATACACGTTGAAAAGACTTCATTATATTTTCCAGTCCATACCTTCTGCAGTCAGTGTGTGGTTACATGAAAACAAACAGGAAAAATCTTCACAAAGAGACCAAGCTTTTCATCTACTCCAAAGAGTTCAGGAACAGCAGCTGATGTCATTTGGGTGTGCTTCTTCAGTCGTTTTTGGTGATTTTGGAGCGGCCAGTTAAGGGGTTAAAACAGCATCAGTATTCAGTCACTTCTTAGATCCCAAACCTTTAGAGGATTTAGCTGCTTGACTGTCATCATAGTACATGTTAGTCGAGCTTTATATTCATTCTTGCTATTTTAATTCACTCTAATTAGTTGTGAGAAGCTCCTCTGGGTGTTGTTTAGCATTACGCAATTTTCTTTCAGTCTGTTGTTGTTTTGTCCTTGGTCATCCTTGCATCAAATTTTTAATTTTTATACAATTTGTCATCTGACTTATAGCAGAGTTTGAGTAATTTGCAAAACATTGCATTCTGTTTTGTGCCAACTTATTTAAAAAATGAATAATACGGAGCGGGTTTTCTGTTCACGGCATGTCTTGATGAGTTCTGGGGTATTTCCTGGTAAACCGTTTATTTCCAAGTATGATTAGGCTTGAAAATGCAGCAGCCCTGGAAGGCGAATTCCCTTTTCCCACTGCACACCACCTGGGACGTCAGTCCTGATTGTTCCAAAGTGACACCCAGCACCCAGATTCTGCCATCACTTGTCGGTGCTCACAATAACACTCTCCCCAGTCTTCCCCTCCTTCTCGCCTTCCCATCCTGTCTCTCCATTCTTTTCGTCTATTCAGCTGCCTGTCTGCAGCGCTGACTGGTTCATCCTCATTTGCTCCACTCATATCCCCAGACTTGACATCGCCAAGCAGCCACCACTGTCTCATCTTTCACAGTGCTGTGCTGGTGGTTGTTTTCATGATCAGTCTTGTTAAATTATTTTTGTGAATAATTGTTGACTTTACTGGTCTAACCACCAATTCTTATCCGCAATAAATCTGGACAACAATTTTACCTTGGCTTTAAAATTTTCATTTTTTTTCAAAAGTTCAAAAAATGATGGCTGAAAGCTGGAAACTGGCTTCATAGTGACATTACGCTTTCTGTCATGCCATTATTGAAAATATGTTTACTACAGAAAATCAAGACAAAGAAAAACAATGGTTGGGTACAGGTTCAGACTGTGACCCAAGCAGTCCAGTGGCATTTATCAAAATCAGGGTTTATCTTATGGCGTGTATTTAAAAAAAAAAAAAAAAGACCGTTATAAACATCATGAATTTAAACAGATCAAAAGGAATCAGTTTTGTCTAGTTGTCACTCAGCTAAAAACTGTTTTTGCCATCCAGGATTTCACCCCCTGGAGGCAGTTGGATCAAACTCATGCAGGTTGAGTCACAGATTCAAAGGCACGTATGCATATGTGTCATCAGCCTAACAGCAGAAAGACACATCGTCCCTGTTGGAAAACAGACGCTTAAGGGAGCCTAAAGCAAATATAGTCGGTCCTAAAATAGAACCTTGAGGTGCACCACAAGTGACCGGGCCATGAAATGAAGAGAGGTTCTTAATTTTAACAAAAAAAAAGATGTCCATTAACTACACGGTAGAACACTGATGCCAAGCTATCTAAGAAACAAAAATCCTGCATATGCTACGCTTAGTGTGCCCTGCAGCAAGCCCATATGGGAGTGAAAACAAAGCTAAAATAACAAATTCTTCTTCTTCTAATCATACTTCTTCTGTAGACTTTAATTTCTCTATATGTATGCCATATATGATTTTCTTATTAGATGTCATAGTTATTCTTATGTTATTGAATGTTATGAATATGAGAGATTTCAGTTGGTCTGCAGGTTTTAATCTACCTGCTCTACAAGTAGTTAGTGTCAACTGTGTCTGAATCAAACAGCTTTATAGAGCTGAGGTGAGAATAGAACACACACACTCATACACCAAGAAAAAAAACCCACCCACAGAGGCATAAAGGACATGGTAAATACATATATCTGCACTTTCATAAATACAAATATATAGGCACATGACATGTGAGGGGGAAAAAATGTACATAAAGAAATTCAGAGCTGCAGATTTTTTTTATTTTTTTTTATACCCAGTTTAGAGAAACCAGGCACTCAGAGTTCAGCAGCAGCTAGGGTTGAAAGCTCATCTTTCCTCTGAAGTAGATAAAATGAAAATATTCCAGAAATCCACTGAGGGACAAACTCCCACGTTATGCTTTTATATCCGCTCTGTCTTCTGTAAACACTTAGAAGCTTTCCTCAAAAATCACCCATCGACACACATTCACTCACTGCTGCATCTCTCTGTCTCTACGCCGCAACGGATCTTATGCTGTCTTGCTAGCCTCGGGCTTCACGCTGCTCCTGATTGCTATGCACACGGACTAACGGCACATCAAAAGTGGCCCCCGCACAGGGCTTCTGTGTGTTTATGCACGTGTGTGTGTGTGTGTGTGTGTGTGTGTGTGTGTGACACAGGTCATTCTGGCTCTCTTTCACAGATCAAAATGCTCAAGACAAATGACGAGCAACCAAATAATCTCACCCTCTCTCACTCTGCAGGGTGTGATTTAATAAGAGTGATTCTCAGTACAAATGACTGAAGAGAGTTTTACATGTCTGTTTTTTTTTTTTGCATATTTACTGCCAGTGACAGCTCAGTGCTGCTTGGTTAGGTTTTGATGTCTGCATCATTTCTATACTTATGCTCGCATGTGGCATAATAACATTTCAGATGAATTAAAAAAAACTCCACCACAGTGCCGTACACCTCAAGATGAGGACGATATGTGAGTATTTGAATAATAGATTCCAACATTCATTAGAACAAAGGTTTGGCCCAGTGGTTCCTAATCTTTTTAGCTTGCAAAGCAACGCCCGTTTGCGACCCCTCATCACAGGCTGAATGTGTTTATGAGCTCTAATCACTTCAACCACAGAGTGATTTTTCTTTTTCTCTACACAAATTGTTTCATTTTAATGTTTTATAGCAGTGTGAAGAGTTAAAAGGCTCTAGTAGGCTCCAACAGAAACATGTTTATATTTTTTCCCTCTATTTCAATTCAATTCAATTCAATTTTATTTATATAGCGCCAAATCACAACGAACAGTCGCCTCAAGGCGCTTTGTATTGTGGGTAAAGACCCTACAATAACACAGAGAAAACCCAACAGTCAAAACGACCCCCTATGAGCAAGCACTTGGCGACGGTGGGAAGGAAAAACTCCCTTTTTAACAGGAAGAAACCTCCAGCAGGACCAGGCTCAGGGAGGGGCAGTCATCTGCTGCGATTTCTTATCCTAATAATCATCAACCTACCCCCCCACCCCGCCCAGTTTCTCCTGCCAATTCTTCAGGATTAGAGCAACTGGATGTGTCACGGTCCTGGGCCGTGTGCCCAGCGTTTTGTCTTCGGTTCTTTTAGGTTCTGTTTTCACTGAGTTTTCCGTTATGTTCCCAGTTCTGTGTTCTAGTGTCTTTTCTTTGTCGTTTTGTCATGTCCCTGGCCTCGTGTGTTTTTGGATTGAGTTTTATTCCCAGTGTTGTGACTAATGTGCTTCTCCGTCCCGTGTCTGCGTGTTTCCTGTTTTACTTTGGTAGTCTTAGTCTTGTATTTAGCTTACTTCCTGGTCTCATCCTGTTTTATTATTCCCAGCCATGTCTCCACCTGTTCCCAATCCTCTCGTTATCCCGTGTTTGTATTTACGTCCTCGGTCTGTCAGTTCTGTCGCGTCGTCGTCTATGTTTTCCCTGCTGTGTGTCGCCCTCCCCTGTATGGTTTTTTTTTTGTATTCAGTTCTGGCACCCGTCCAGCCCCAGTATAGTCGTGTTTATTATTTCCTGTAAGAAAAAAAATCACCTTTTAAGTGCAGTTCAGTCTCGGAGTCTGCATCTTGGGGTCCAGGCTTGTCTGCCACCATGACACTGGTTTAGACCCACATTCAAATGGTTTTGGACTCCACCAGTTCTGTTCTTCTTAAATCTGTGCTGGGAATGACTGGCTTAGTCTACCTTAAACCTTTTTTGGGGACCACAATCCCAAATCATTTTCACCCCGTAACTCAAAGTGGATCATATCTGATACATGAGTTTTTGTGACCTCTACATCATAAGACACTCAGTCTGCTATCAGTTTGTAATTGAATGGGGTCAAGTTGGCAATTACATGCAATCTGTTTGTGATAACATGGCAATTAACTGTGATAAATCAGTGAAAATTGCAAATCTGTTGCCGTCTACATACGCACACATTCACACTAAACAGAAAATCACATTCACTACTTGCTTTCAGTGGCAAGACAGAACCTCATAGATCTGAAACAGAAATTCCTCCACTAATAATGACATAGTTGCTCAGGAGAAGAACCAGAATACATCCAGGTGGCAACCAGTCGAGTTGAGTCCCCCATTGCAAAGCGATGTGTCACAGATGAGTTGCATTCATTGGGCAGGGACTGACTCAGGCTGAGTTTTTAGAAATTAGATCACCAATCTGTCAGAGTGATCAAAGCCAGTTGGAGTTGGACCCCCAATCCTTTTTTGACTGGTTGCTTCCCCACGACACAACCTATGTGATTGCCTTGCAGTTGAAAGCAGTCCAGAAGTTGAGTGTTGCGTACTCAACCTCTGGGCGAACAGTTGGCCGCTCCAAGTATTTGCAAATCGATCTCCAACAGCGAAGCAGTCACACGGAGGCCGCTCTCCTTTTTTACTCTAGTGTGACGGAGCCATCCACTTGCTTTAGGCCCAGAGACTAGTTGCTGAGCACCCAGCAACCACCACTCAGTTGGTGAGCTGATGGATGTTTCTGGCTGTCAGTAGGTGAAATCGGTCACAAAAGGTGCTGCACTAAGAATCTACTTCTTATTGCTTTGGTTGGTTTTCCCAAGCAATCAATCGGTGACCTCTAGGCCTGTATGACTGAAGCCTGTGATCTTCACATTGCTCCACCTTAAATCTGCTTTGGGTACAACTGATTATAGCATCCACCTTAGACCTCTTTTGAGACCTGCTAGGTTCCCCCCCCCCCAATATCTCTTTTCGTAAATGTTTTCCTCCTCTTTTACTACAGTTTCTGCATTTATGTAGACAAAATCACATTCTGAGTCACTTTAACTTTTCTTTATTTTCACAGGGAACAGATCTCGACCTCCTCCGAGCAGAGTATCACTGGCTCCTGGCAATAGTCACGTACGCAGTCTTGTAAGTCTACACAGAATGCACGTATAGTGTGGATGGAGAAGGTGTGAAATTATGATTTGCTTCCATCAAGTGAGTGAAATGTGAACTTTTCTTTTCACACGCACAAAGTTACACAGTTATTTTTTCCACTTTGTTTATCTCTTGCTGTGGAGGTATGTTTCATGGGAGGAGTGCGATCCCTGCACCTGTCGGTTCCTGACTTTCAAGCGATAATTTCGGCAGCTAACGCACACATGTGCACATCCATGTTCTGAAACTCTGAGAATCTGCCAGAGATGTTTACTTCCTAATTGCCTATGCTAATTTTATCCCTAAAGTAGCAGTAAAAGTATTAGTACAAAGCGTCTCTTGGTGCTTAGATGTCTTCCTATCCGTGATGTCTTTGAAAAAAATAAAAACAAAGCAAAACAAACCAAAAAAATATATATAGCTGGCAAGCCTCAGAACTTACAGTAAATCTTGATTGCAAAAAGTTCCGTTTCGAGCCTCGTGCTTAAGGTAATGATTCACCATTTCCCACCTTCGTAGTCCGAAGAGTGTGAAGGGAGGATGCACGAGTCACAGCTGGAGCAAAAATGTAAATTACATGTAAGTAAGGCGGGCTCTAAGGGGCTCTTCCTCAAACAAAAGCAGCAGGATTCCCATTATTTTTGCAAACATTTGTTTCTTTTTTCTTTATCTTTTTTTTAACCACAGTTGCAACCTTCTCACTCCGAAATGCGTCGCTTATCGGCTTGGGCTGTGACCTCTAATCACAGAGTGACCTTTGAACTCATGAGCCTGGCGCTGGGATATTCCCATTTGGTCGTCTTGGTATTGACTCAGAGGTTATTGGTTCAGCTAATTGCTATTTGCATAGCTTTATTAGTATCCCAGCACTGCCTCTGTGACATTTCAATCTTTTTTTTTTCTTCCCCCCTTTTCTCTCTCCCTCTGTCTCTCCGGCTCCGTCTTGTTCCTTGCATTCCGGGAAGAGGAATTAGACAGTGTTTGGTGTGTGATTAAGTATTCATGCTTAAAGTAGCGACGGGCAGATCTCGAGAGAGAAAGCCATGGAGGAGAAGAGCAAACATTAATATGCACTTAATAACTCTTTCTATCTGCTTCCTTGTTTTCCCATTCTGTCTTTGTATGTCTATCGCTGGCTGGGTTTCCCTCCACACTTTTTTTTTTGTGAATCATAAAATATTGAATTTGAAAGGATGAATGGAAATGGGAAAAGTCTCATGAAATTTTAATTTTTTTTTTTCTTTTCTCAGAAAGAACTCACTCAGTAAATATCAATCTAGCACACATTTGTTGAATAGTGACAGAAACCTGGCGTTACCGAGACCTGCTCTTCGAACTAGTCAGTAGGGACCAGTGACATTAGGGGAGTTGGGTTTGTGTACAAGTTGCTGGTTCAACTCCCGACCCAGCGAGACAAATCGGGATTTGGGAATGAAAGAGTTTTCCTTGCAATTGTGCAATACAGACTTCTCAAAATGGCCAAGTAGGATCAAATCTCTGAAACGGTGGTGCTGTGAAAAATGAAAAAAAAAAAAAAAGATCCATCTCTTGAGTTGTTTACCGTGAAGCTCATACCTTCAAGGTAGTGTTAAGTGTGACATGATGAATGTAAAGCGCTCATTAATTTAACAGTAACAAGGAGTGGCAGTGCCAAAGGCTCCAAGGGGGGGGGGGAACCCCGCTTTTGAAACACACTGGCTCTACGGTCGCTGCTGTTGCTGTTTTATTAGTTTATTAGTTTATTAGTGCTATAAAATGTAATAGAGTGTAAAGAATGCAGTGGTTTGTAAATTTCATGATCCCACATTTTATTCACAATAGAACGTAGAAAACAAATCAAATGTTTAAGATAATGTACCATTTTAAGAAAAAAAAAAGCTGATTTTGAATTTGATGGCAGCAACATGTCTCAGAAAAGTTGGAAGTTTTAACAGCACGGTAAATGTGTGGGAACTGAGGAGAGCAGCTCCTGGACTTTAGTGGGGAGAACATTTTCCCGTTCGTGTCTGATAGAGGGTTCTAGTTGTCTTCTTCATATTTTTGCTTGCACGATGTGTGAAATGTTTTCAGTTGGTGAACGGTCTGGGCTACCAGGCAGGCCAGTTCAGCACCCGGACTCTTCTTCTACAGTCGTGGTGGTGTAATCGGTGTAGTATGGCATTTAGCGTTGAGCTGCTGAAATATGCAAGACCTTCATCTGGATGGGAGCATGTGTTGCACTAAAAATATGGGTTCATGCAATTTGCAGATGATTACATTCTGTTTTTATTTAGATTTTTTTTTTTAAATCCTAAGTTTCTTGGAATTAGGTTTGCGATAACTTTCAGGGAACTTTTCGGCTGGGGTGGGCTCTCGCTCTAGAAAATGAGCGATGGAAGGCTCAGTAACAAATCGTTTTTAGCTACATTGGTTGAAATATTTCAAGCATCGTAGCAGCAGAGAAACAAAAATGTACATATAAGAGCGTTTAGTAAAGATTTCTGGGGTAAACTGCTTCAGTTTTTGGTTTTTTTGTTTCAATAATTGCAGCTCCTACCTCATGAAGATACCGAACATGTATGGCGCACTTTCGTGGCATTTTTTACGAGTTTCAGAAACTGACTTTAACTTTGTTGTTTGGAGTTTTAAATTTCCTTCCTCTTACAGTCTGTCTTGTACCTTGTCACTCTCTCTACGACTGTCTTTATGGCTTGTTGCATTATTGTGTGCTGTGCGTTGGCGTGTGTGTGCATGCCATTTCCTGCTCTGTGCCTTTGTGTTTGTCCTGTGGTCTCTCAGCTCGCAGAGTGTGCGTGTGTGACTGGCTGACGGAGTGTGTGTGTGTCTTCCAGAGTGAAATGTCAGTCTCATTTCGCTGTTATTACTTGAGGGACGTAGAGGAGGGCTGCACTGTGTAATCTCAGCCTCCCTGTGGCCGCCACTCAGCCCCTGATGTACCTGGGAACACACTTGCCGCAGTTACATCGAGGCTTTTAAACACCTTACTCTCACACTATTCCATTATAACCACAAAACATTTCGTTTTTTTATTTGCATTCCTGCTGTGCACCGTACTGCGAGACTGCGGGTGAAGGGTGACAAATTGTTCGGTTAAAAGCATCATGAAAAGAGCATTTGATTGACTGATTGTTTGTGATGGATTGGCCTGTGGGGGTATGGATTAGAATAATGAACACCTTCGTGCCAGGGGTGGTTATGCAAAGCACAATGTCTCTTGTAAAATACCTTTTGTCCAAAACACTTGTCAGGAATTAACTGTGAGGGGAAAAACCACACCCAGCAAAATGTAGTCAGCAGCTATTTGGTTCTGGTTTAAAGTGAAAGATGAAAGGATGACTTGGGGCTTGAGGAAGACAAGATGTAACACAATAATAAAGCAATCAATGAATAGTCCAAGCTGTTATTACCCAACACACGAACGTTTTTGACACCAAACCTGACCTATTGTGCCCACTGGGCGCAGAAAATCCTGCACGTCGGACATTTTAAAGGGAGATTAAACAAACCTGTTAAAATGGTGTTTTATCAAAGTCTGATTGATTAGTTCTGTAACACCAATCTGCACACACAGGTGAAGGTTATGCCACTCAACTCCACGGTCTCAAAAGCTTAGCCCAGATCCAACTTTAGGTGGGGCAGCAGGATGGGTATGCCTCCAAAAGTGGTTGAGAATGGCCGAGCTAAGATACAGTGGGACCTTCACAGATGCAGGTACAGACAAACTGTTATGGCTAACCATATATATATATATATATATATATATATATATATATATATATATATATATATGTGTGTGTGTGTGTGTGTGTATGTATATACACATATACATGTAGGGGTGGAGAGAGAGACATATATCATATTTCTTTATTTACTTGTGAATGTATTATACATAAACAATAACATTTCCCAGTAATATTCCTCTTCATGCTCTACAGCAGGTTGCATGAACATTTAATGTTTCATTCAGATCATGGTGTTCTTTAACTCTGCTTTTTCCCTCTCACTGTATTTCCTACCTACCTCTGGATGAAAATCTAAACGCATGTGCTCTAAAAATAGAAATGTTATCTAACCCCAAACCAGTAACGTTATGCAGCTACGGGGAGTTGTCTTTTTTTTTTTTTTTCCTTAAACTGCTAACCGTTTTTTTATTTTCTTTTTTCAAACCCGACTGCTGGCCTCTCCCGCAATGAGCCAGCTGTGCACTGGCTCTCTGTGTATATGTTAGCATGCCAATGAGGCCCATGTAGAGTGCCTTTGCACATCTTCTCGGAGCTAGCCTGTGTGTATGTACTGTGTGGGAGGGGAAAGCAGTGCCCTCAACTCTCACTCCCTTGAGTCCAAGAGAAAAGGTGTTTCTTAAAAAATACCAACATGTGTCTGTTAACTCGCAGCTACAGATGCACAGTGAGAGGTGAGCAGGTCAGTTTCATTTCACAAGTGTGTGTGTGTGTGTGTGTGTGTGTTTCTCTTTTTCCCCTGCAAAGGGCGGCTTGAGGAGGTGGAGGAAGGAAGGAGGAGAGGAAGTGAAGGGGCAGATGAGATTGAAATAGAAATCCAAGTCAGTGGATAAAGAAACTGGACTCTTCATTTTGCCTTGTTGTGCAACCATGTATATTTCCCACCCGCCATCGCTCTTTCTCTCCGTCTCTGTCTCCCTGCCCCGCAGCGTCCCTGTGATGATTGATACGCACCGAGAGCGAAGCTAGCTACAGAGACAGAGAAAATCATGCATAAAAGATGAGTGCAGTTTATTGTGTTTTCCTGGGGGCCAAGGGGAGAGCTAAAGTTATGGATTTATGCGGTGTGTGATTGGATGAGAGCCCAGACCCATGGGACAGATGTTGAGTGGGGAGGAGGGGGGAAAGGTGGTTTAGGGTCTAGAAATGCAGAGCAAAGAACTTGTGTTTGACAGGTGTGGATGATTTGATGACAAGTGGAAAGTCTTGCAGCGGCCAGAGGGAGCCACAGGTCCTGCGCTACCTCCAAAGAGCCAGGCTTTACTCTCCACAATGGAAGCTGGCATCATAATTACATTATAATAGCTCAGTTTCACCTCTTCATTCAGCTGTGAGCAAACGAATGGACTTAAGCGAAGTTGTCTGAACCCTGGCAAAGGAACGTCACCTCATTGGGTTACGCTGATTAATTGCCTTGCTGATAACGCCGGGTCGCTACTTATTCAAATTTGGGTATCAGCCGACATGATGGATGTGACGCAGTTTGTTTGATGACAGTGTTTAATTGATCAATTTTTATGGGAAGCCATTAAACTGAAATCATTCTAATGAGACATTTTGATTGGATTCCTCACAAGTATGCTTGAATATATTTTCTTCTTATTATGGAAGTTTAAGTGTCTTATTATACTGTATATATGGTTAATGAGCTTTCCCCTTCTATTGAGAATAAAATTATACTAGGAAACCTGGATAATTAGAAAGTTTAGACCAAATGTTGGAATATTTTGACATTAGGACTCGAGGCACTGAGCAAAAGCAAAGATGCTAACCCTGCAGTAGGAACAATTATTGATTCACCCCTATTAAAATATCAGTTAAGTTCAGCACGTTAAAAAAAGCAACTGGTCAGTCCTGCATATATTGCTTTCAGGTAATATTTACCAAGGTCATGTACAATTATAGTCTTGTTCAAGCATAGATTTAGAAACGATGATTAAAGTGATTTATTAAACACCAGTTAAAATCAGCTGTATGCTGTATCTAGCAACAGACATGGTTCCCTTGGGGACCAACTAGAGTCATTTAAATCTGACACTTTGCTTGGTTAGAAATTTCGTACTCAGCTGAGGAGCAGGCAGCAGTAAACAGACCAGTGGGGCCACCTCAGCAGCTCCACCCACTAACCACTGTGTGACACACCTGCCCCCCACCACCACCACCACCACCAAGGCCATATGTGTACTACAAATACGAATACCTTTATTAGTCCCACAATGGGGAAATTCCAGTTAACAGAACACCCATCCAAGAAATACAAGCATAGGAGACAAACACAAACGAGCAGTTCATGATGATGTTCATGATAAGACGGTATAGTCAGCCATAGTCACCAGGATGCCAGTTCATACAGGTCACAACACGGGGCGAGGGTGAAGAGCATCCATTTACAGAACGTCTCCAGGAGACGATTAAGATAGGGAAGGTTGGGGAGAGGAGAAAAATGCTATACTATATATGTATGTAATGCTATAGCTATACTATGATGTGTTGTGAGCCGTGTGATATAAGCGAGCAAAGGCCCTACGTGATGCGTTGTTTGATTGAGTGGGAGGAGGGGAAGGGTCAGGATACATATGAGGGAGGTAGAAGACTACCCCCGCAGGGAGAGAGCCAGCTACCACTACTCACTAAGCACCCCAGTTCCCTACACCCCACCGCAGGGCAGGAAGGGGAGGTCCAGGGCCTGAAGTGGCCACACCCCCCAGGGCAACACCGTGTTCAAGGCCGGCACCTACTGCCACACCGCAGACAAACGCGACACGTGCATGTGCGCGCACACACACAGACGTTTAATGAAAAACCACCTAGAGATAAACCTGCTACAGACTTTCTGTTGCTCCACAGTAGAAAGCACGCTGGGATACCGCATCATGGTGCGGTATGCTGGCTGTTCAGTAGAGGATAGGAAGGCCCTGTAGGAGGTTGTTAAAACTTCAGAGAAAATCATCTGCTGCCCCCTGCTCTCCCTGGAGGACATGACAAACTCCCGTGGGTTACGTAGGGCAGGGAAGATCCTGGGCAATCCATCTCACTCCGGCCATGATCTCTTCGACCTCCTGCCCTCTGGCAGAAGATACAGGGTCCCGAAGAGCCGGACAAAGCGGTCTCCCTGGGCAGTTAGGCTCCTGAACAATGAACCTCTGGACATGGAAATATGTGAAACAGAATAAGTGCAAGGATGTTCTGATTCTGCATCAATGAGCCTTGGAAGCCCACAACCCTCATACTGATAGCTACTGACCACCGCGGACCGGGAGCACCTCACAAGAGCTGCAGGTTTGGAGATGCTAGCCATTCAGTCGTCCAGCCATCACAATTTGCCCCTTGTCAAACTTGCTCAAATCCTTATGTTTGCTTATTTTCCTGCTTCTAACATCAACTTTGAAGACAAAATGTTCACTTGCTCTCAACTATGTCCCACCCACTAATAGCTATGATGAAGAGCTAATCAGTGTTATCCACCTCACCGGTGGTCATAATAATGGTCCTGAGCTATGATCGACAGATAGCTAGCTAGATAGATAGATTTTGTAAGCTTGAAAGACAATTTCAGTTAATTTAAGTCCATAAAAGTCTTCAGCAAGTTGCAGCAGTCACGAAAGTTTACCTCTTGATTATGTGCAGGTTAGCTGTGACTCGGTGATCTCTAATCACGTCCATCTCTCAGAGCAGCTTGTATTGATTTGCAGTTGCAGAGCAGCAGTGAATCTACCTTATTGATCTGCTTTGATTCCTTTGTTTCATCTCCTCATAGCTCAACTAATTGGCCTATTCTTTGTCGACAAGATTGACTTTTATGGCTGATATTACGGACCTGTATTAATTCCCTGGAGGGGAAAAACAAATTAAAGGAAATGTTTTTACCCCCATCTTCTTCCCCTTCTCCCTTCATACGGATATAATTCATATGCTTTTTTTTTTTTTTATACAAGATGCTCATAAATTCGGAGGAGAAATCATTATTTTCTCATAAATGTGATGATATTGCTCTCATCGGGCGTGCTGTGGTATAAAAGCACTTTATGAGATGGCCTGATCTATCCCAAGTGTCACATGACAGCTGCATTGCTTTCTGATTGGCTGAGCGACATTAGTGGTAATGCCATTTCATTAAATAGAGACACAGAAGACTTCTGTCTGGGGAAGGAGGATTCTCCTCGTCTGTCCTCTGCTGAGAGAGAGTTAAAGATGAAAAGTGACCTAATGTGTCCATTCACTCTTCCTGTCTCCCTAGGAGGGACATGGTGTCTCCATAAAGACCGCACGTCTCTGTGACTTGCCATCTAGTAAACAAAGATACATTGATGCCAGTGTGTCCCCTTAGCCCTGAGGCCGGTATTGACCGACACATTACTAGGAGGTTTTGTCCAACTGGAGTGATTACAGCATTTAGCTAAGATTTACTCAGCGGTTAGGGAGACAGGACAATCTGAAGGAGATGTACTGCTCTGCAGGTGGTAGACTGTGGGTTCGGTTCCCCTGGGATAGGTTTGTGAGCATCTCCGAGTGCAGATTCATTAGATGCTGTGCGTTATTCACGGGCTGAATTTTGGATGCATGTGTTCACAGAGGACAGACAGAGAGGATTGGGTAGGTGTCAGAGGTAGGCCGTAGTTTTTCTGCATCCAGTGTGGAGCAGGAAAACAAACTGCCAAAGGTTAAGTGACTACAGATGGCAAATATGGAGCAGAAAATTCCAGAGGACCCGATGTTAATGCCATACTTTATGACACAGTTCCTTTATATAAATTATGCTAAATGCTTGATTCACCAACGCTTAGAAATGAAAGGGATTATAGGTGTAATGATGATATTTATGAACAGAACAGTGCAGTGCTTTGGGTCACTCCTGTAGCACACTGATTGCAATGTTTACATAGAAGAAGTAGGAAAAGGCCTACCAACTGGGTCTCACAGCAGTTTGTGACATAGTCAGGACCATTAATCTATTGATTTTCAATTGCTTTTGTGTTCCTCAGCACTAATTTCAACATTATTTTTGTGTCCTTGAACTTGATTTGTCACCACACTGCTCTCACATGTACTTATTCAATGCAAGAAAAAGTTTCCATATTGAGGTACTGCAAATTTATCTTTCATTAATAAGGCTCAATCTTAAGGCATTTGTTTAAAACAGTCTGCATCATTTTTCTGTCATTTTGTAACATTGGAGGAGGGTATTTAAACGCCATTTACATCAATTATTCATAATTACTCATAGTCTTATGCTTTGAAACATCATGTATTCAGGCACATATTAGCGCAGTTCACCAGAATCTGGTCATACCAACCAATTAATATTCTTTATGGTCCCAGAGGGAGTATAGAGTCCACACTGAAACATACAGATAATCACACAGCCTCATACTGCATGAACCATACACTTGGCCATCAGCCAGCAAGACCTTGATGTATAAATATCACATGCTTTATCTGTTGCCACGGAGACCTCAACAATAGTATAATATCAAATACTAGGCAGCAACCTACTCCTCTAATAGTATTCTAATAACCTTGTAATTGTGACAGGAAGCTACAAAATTAATTTGGCAGCCATTGGTTTTATGTTGTTTCCCTGTTGGAAAACTAAGGCCCATTATCTATAATGAAAATGATGAAGGAGGCCCAGGTTTCTAGAGGCCTGAATGTTTCCCCAAGCGTTCATTTTACTTCTTTTGTGTCTTACTTGCATTGTCATCCCGCTCCATACCTCCTCCTGCATTAACTCAGCCTGCTGCAGCCTTCAGCAAAGGTCTGTAGGCAAAGATGTGAGCTTCTGCAGTCAGTGTGCACTGCCCTTGTAATCCAGCCTAAAATGTTTTCCCTTGGTTAACAGCCGTACGTGCCTAGACACACTTGTGGCTATCTGCACGACGGTGCTCTCCATCGCATGTTTTCCGCAGCTGCCTGGTGTGTAAGCGGCTTCCAGCTTGGCTGCGTCCAAGCTCTATCGTATGCATGCAGCGGCGAGCGCGGGCCTTCTAATTTCAGCGAGGACGTGTCATGTTTAGTTACGCTCTGTGTAATGGAGAGCTCCTCTTTTCATTACCCTCACTTTTAAATGGGCCACACCACTGCAACATGTGGCAGTGATCAATTTGAATGTTATTAACACGAGCGGCTTTAAGGTCTAGTCTTCATTCTCCCCACTCCCTAAACCGCAGTAATTGAATCAAGGAAACGGGCGACGTTCGAGAGCTCCTGGTCAAGCAAACAAAAGGATTATTAACATCGCCAATGACATTGTATTTACAGGAGAGGCTGAGGGAACTGTGCCATTTACAAAGCAATTTGCCGCTGTGATGATGCAAGAATAAATAAATGGGAATTTGTTGTTGATTTGTGTATGGGGGTGGGGAGTGTGACATGGGGGATACGGCAGCCGGAGGAGTCGTGCACATCCTTAGGCGAGCTTCGAGTGACGGGGGGGGACACTGTTTTAATATGCCGTTTGATGCCCAGAGTACATCGCACTGCTATTAAAGATTCAAATCACAACATGTCCTCTTCTAACCTTTAAGAAGATCAGAACTATATGAGCAATAATAGCTTTCGAGTTGCATACTTTTTGTGGGGTGGGGGGTGTCATGCGCGTGTTTTTACACGTGCAGTCGTCGCTGGCTTCTTGAAGGCGTTTAAATTTTTCCCTCCATGTGCGCGTGTTGATTTAGACTGCCGTAGTAGCGATGCGGATGGCAGCTTTAGTCTATTTTCTGTGAGAATAAAAATCCGAGCCCATCTGCAATTTGTCTTGATTAAGCAGGGTCTCCATCTGCGAGCACCGATCTCTTGTTGGTGTCTTTTCCCATTTGCAATATATTTCATTCCAACAGCCCCCCTGTCCACTTAACACCCCCACCTCCTTCTCCAAGCTAAAGATTAACAGATTAGAAGTAACATGATTGCCTGCTTCCTCTTCTCTTTTGTGCCTGCTGCCTTTTTCTTCCTTTTTCAGGACAAACTGAGCCGGGTGGGGGGGTCGTCAGCTATGATTTTATTCCTTTGTGTCGTATTCTGCAATCTCAAGCCAGTCGAAAGCACTTAATGTCCCCACTATTCTAATTCCATCTGTCATTCTCTCTCTGTACTGTCTCACATGACACCTATCCACGCGCACACGTTCATTAGAATGTGGCACAGACCTATGTATAGTGTGACCAGACCTATTTCTCCAGTGTAGTGTGTAGAGGCCTATCACACACTTCAGCAATGCGTAACCAATAACTGAAAAAAAAAACGCCTGACTGAAAAACTGAAAAGAGATGGAGGCAGATGAAGTGCAGCAGATGAGAGAAAGGAGAGGTGGGGTTGAGAGTTTGACTGGATGGAGAGAGCAGGAGAGACATAATCAGAAAGAAGAAGAAGAAGCGATGATGGAAAATGAGGAGGGGAGAGATGGCTGGTCGCATTGAGAGAAGAGGAGGGTGGCGAAGCAAAGGATGGAGGATCTAGCAAGCTGGGTGGCATTAGTAGGGAAAGCCTCTGCACTTCTGTGAGATAAGAGATGGCCCTGGCCAATGATGTGGAATGGTTCTGATTGGCTGAGCCCGATCCCTCACCAGAGCGAACCAAGCTCTCCTCTCAGAGCCCGGAGCACTACCATAACACTGTCGGATATTTCATACTTCACTCTAACAGTCGTGACTACAGCGGGGTACTGCAGCTTTGACCCCAGCACCATGCTGCTCAACATTTCACACTTGACTCTTACAACATTAACTACTGTGGCACACCTCGGTCAGACCTCGGATTGTGAGAAAATGGCAGCGGCATCGCACAAATGAAAAAGTTCTTTGCATTTATAGGGGTAACCGCCGCCACAGCCATCAGTGCTGTAAGGGTTTGCGATTCCAACACAACAGCTGCCCATTATCGGTAATTCTTACCCTATAAATTATGCCCATAATGGACAATTATTTCCCTGAGCTTAACCACACTGTGCTTCAGATGCTGCTGTTGGCCATCCTGTACTGAACAACAAACTCCCCGGTGGCAGTGGGACGCAGTAGCTGAACTGGATAAACGGAGAACTTTCACCCAGGAGAGCGAGGTCTGCTTCCAGGAGTTAAAGTGGGCCGGAATAACCTGGAACAGCATTCCAGCGCTTTCAATTAATGAGCAATTAAATCAGATGGGCAGGTTAATACGTACTGTCAAATCAATTAAATGTTCATGTGCTTCCAGCTGACGACACGGAGCTACTTCCACTGTAATAAGAAAATAATGACGTCCCACGACCTGCTTATGCCCTCCACACATCCTTTTCTCCTTCTCATCCCTGTGATGCGTTCAAGGGCCGGGTGTAAAGTTGGGTTCTTTTGTGACCTCCTGGATGAGCCGTCCACGCTTACTTGGAGTAATTTTGGTTGGCCGGCAAGTACTTTTTCACATAGGGCCAGAAAGGTTTGTAAAGCTTTTTAGCTGTTAATAAATACAATCATAATTTAAAAACTGCATTTTGTATTTTTTGGGGGGGGGGGGTTTCTTTGTCTAGTATTAAAATTAGGTTGATCTGAAATGTGTGGGACAAATATGCAAAAAAGGTGGGGGAGAGAAATCAACAAGGGGCAAATACTTTTTTACAGCCCTGTAAATTCAAAGTGACGCTGCTGCTTAGACTCACTCACCAAATTTTACTGTTTTATTTATTTTTTTTGCCTGGGGTTGGAAATCAGCCGTGTAGCTCTCTGCTTAAATCTTGTTGAATTCAATTGGCTCCATCCACAAAGAGCAGTGAATACTGGAGTAGCAGCACAGATCAACTGATCACAGCCTGCACTCAAAGAAAAATCTCCTTGAGCGCGCAATAGAAGTTATGTGACTTATTTCACGCTGCACTGCCACACCGAATCTTAGGGTTGGATCGGATCTTAACCACACCGTACTTGGAAAAAAATGTTGCCACTGGACATCCTGCAGGGTTTTGTGGGGATCATCTAAAATCAATACTCTTGTAGTTTTGTCATACCCCCAGGCACTGCTGCAGAAGTTAATTTGGTTTGTACCCAGCCTTAATAGGCCCACTGACTACCAGCCCACACAGCTCTGACAGAAGCTGGAGACACACCAGATCCTCGCGCTTTCCCTTCAGTTGAATTTTTAAGCTCTTAAACAAACAGGAAAATCTATTAAAACTGACTCATCTCAAAACTGGTATATCAGCATTAGACAAGTGGTCTCTTGAGCAACGTGTTCCTACATAGGCAGTAATTTGGGGGTTATATAGAGAAAAAAAATCTATAATAACCTTTAAGCATTTTGAATGTAAATCGTTCCACTTCAGACTGATGAAAAAAAAAGAGGGGTCTTTGCTATTGATGTTAAAAAAAAAAAAAGTTTAACTAAATGACTTCTGCTCTACTTTCACTTCTTTTCTTGCTGTTGTCACAATCTTCTCATTGAGAATGCTCCCGGTGATATTTTCTTGAATGTCACACGCTGTAATGCGAGTAATGTGGCTGTAGTGTGTTAAAGCACATCCGTTAGTCCGTGTTGTAAAGAAAACTCCAGCCGTATAGTCTCGGCTCTCACTCGATCCGATCTTAAGGAAAATGTCTGGCACTGCTGTCGGCGAGGTGTCTTTGTTGGCGCCACCGCTAGAAGACACCAAGATGAGAATTTTTCAAATGCTCCCATTCAGGGATTTGAAACTAACAGTCACAATGTGACACTAAGAACAAACACTGAAGTTGCCAATTCCTTGCAAATAAAGATGCAGCTGTCTTCCTCATTTCTCTGGGATCTGGTTAAAACTTCCCAGAAGGAACAGAGGAATGCCACAAAGCATGACTGAAGTGATATGCACACACCTTGACTCCAGTACAGTTGGCCTTTAATGTCTTTATCTTGCAAATCGTGACAGTTAGGGGTCCTATGGGTTACAGTAACCTGCTCTCGCTGCTCTGACATGGCTGTTTATTCATTCTTCAAAACACAGCCATTACTACTTCTGGGCATCCTGACCCCAGTGTTACCTAGCAAACCAGCTGGCTATGATTATGTAGCATGAGACTCTGGCAGCAGAGGCCGAGGAGCCATCTGGAGAAGCGGAAGGTTTTTCCCTGTGGGCTGGTCAACCTGCAGGCCAGCGATAGTGAGAGACCAGAAAAGCTGATGCACAAAATTAAAAGAGAGTCTGGTGTTGTATTATAAGTCGTGCTGTGTCTGAACGAATGCACAAGTGACAGCAGAATCTGTCAGGGACTGCCCGCATCTCTTTAGACCCCTAAGTATCTCGAATAGGGATGCAGGAAGGGCAGCGATTGTTACCTCTAGATTAAAGAAAACTGATCACTAACTCAGTCTGAAATGATTAAAATATGTTCCCATTTTCCACATTTTAAGGCCTTTAAAAATTTCTTTCCCTTTTTTTCCCCCATTGGCTCGTCATTGCCTGGCAGGTCTTAGTTATTTGCTCAAATTATTCCCGTCAAGTGTATTTTAAACTGCTTTTTTAAGGGCATATCAATGCTTCCCAGTCAGTCAAAAACAGCAAAAACCTGCTCTTTGACTTGCTGCTAATACCCCCTATTATTTGGGTCTAGACTCTGTACATAATATGATGAATTGAGTGCAATTTTAATGACAGATTCCACAATGTAACAGATAGTTAAAATATTTAAAACTGACAAGTACAGTAGATACAGCTGAAAGCGAATTGGTTCCAGTTTAGGATCCACTACATTTAACACATTTAACAAGCCACTAAGTGACTTTACTTGAAGTGTTAATTAGATTGGATTATTTTAGATAAACCTTAAATGATGCTTGAAGGGAGACAGGGTCACAGTAGCAGCGGCAGAGAAATTGAGACAGTGAGTGAAAAATAAAAGGATATTTGAGGAGAATAAAGGCAATTAATGATGGCACATAATGACAGTTACGCAAGAGGAACAGAACAATCTCTAACAGGTCAACATAGTAAATGTGATTATCAGACATGTAAGAACTGTATGCTGTCTTTTATACTGACAGTAATCTTGGTGTCACACAGTTTGATCCTGTCGTTATCTATGGTTTGCCATATGCCCCTGCACCAGTTCTCTTCTCTATCCACTGTCCACTGCTTATGGCCGAACCCTGACAGAAAGCTTATAGCTGCGAGGTCAAACCTACAGCCCAAGCCTCAAAGGAACCACATGGCGCAGGTAGGACATGGCCGCAGATTACTGTCTGGCTGAGCTGACCACTGACAAAAGATACGGACTGTCACCGGGTCCCTTTTTTTTTTTTTTTTGAACATTTGAACATCGAGAGCTGGCCGTTTTTTTTTTTAAGTTGAATCTTATCGTTGCAAGCTGCACAGATGAAATGCTCTGTATTCTCACTTTTATCAGATCACACAGTGACAGGAGGGATGCTAGCAGGAGGCGATTTAGCTGCTTGGAAAACCTGCTGGAAGACATAAAAAGCTCCCCGAGAGATAAATACAACTTGGCTTTCTCCTCATCCTTCTCGTCGTCTTTGACTAATGTGCGTCGTCTTACTGCGTGTGCAATGTGAACATGCACCTCTTTGCAGTTATTCACTATCTGTGCATCTGACACATCAGGTTGTAATGGTGCACAATGAAACAGTTGTACCTCCAGCCCTGCCCCGCCTCCCTTATTAGCATGTAATGATTTAATTATAATGGTTTTGTAGTATGCAAGACAATATGATGCTAGAGAAATTAGGAAGTCTCCACTGTCGCATCCTTTTCTGTTGCATGATAGCACCACGTGCAAGCTTTGTTATGGGTGAGAAAACTGCATTATTGCCCTAAAAGGCACCGACACCACCAACACGGTCAAAAGCTCCAGTTCGGTGGCTCGAATTAGTGCAGCTGAGGTTGGCTCACCTGTCACTCTGAGGGATTGTACCTCTGACGATACACAACTTTAAGCCTTTGTGCAATTTGCACAGATATGTAATAAAATATTCAGCCTTTGTGAACTTGTCACAAAGGGAGAGATTAGCTGTTAAGACCCAAACTGTTTTGTGTTTTTTTTTCCTTTCTTTCTTCGTTCCAGGCTGTGAACATGTTTAGTTCTGCTGAAAAATCTGCATTTAGTCAAAGAAGTCTGTAGAGACCGACTTGCCTTTGGAGCCAGCCTCAAGTAGCCATTCAGGGAACCGCAGTTCATTTATTTATTCGGACAAATTTTTTTTTCCAGCCTCGCAGGTTGTTGCTAAATCTGTCTGAGAGTGTGAGAAGCTTGATTTCGCCTGTGAGTCCTTGATTTTTAAATGCTGGCTATTTTTAATTGAAACATTTAACGCAATTCCATTTTTACACTGCTGACAGGCTGGATAGTTAAAACTGCAAACTTTAATAAATTCCCATTCAGTGTATCATTAAACTTTTACTAGAGTCGAGTATGACCATAAACAAATATCCATATGCATTGCTGCAGTCCCTTTCTGTTTTTGCCTGCATGTGTGTTCTGGGATGTGGGTGGTTTCTGCCTTGCTGGCTCTTTGCTGCAACTGCAGCCTTCAGCTGGAGCTTACCCTGGGATGGTTATTGGCCACAGTGTTCAGTGGATGAGGAGAGATCAAGTTAGACAGAGGAAGATATACCTTCGGGTGAGAAATTAATTGAGCCTGTAGATTTTGCGTTGCAGTGCGATACTTCAGCTGATAGGCTGCATTATCGCTGCCTGACTGTGTAACTTCTTTCTCAAATGCCCTAAGAACATTTTAGCACTAGTTTGTGCAGCACCCTGAATAGAGAGGCATTAGGCCTGATCAGTCAGACTTTATATATATATATATATATATATATATATATATATATATATATAAAATGCCTGTCTGTCAGGCCTGTTTTCCCCCAGTAGAGCCGATCATTCCATAACCACATCCATGAGGCAAAATTATATTTGAGGAAAAAGAAACCCAGGAAATCACAAGTAGCACTTAAATTATCCTGCTTCATTTTTTTTAACTGAGGGAAGTAAAACTCTTCATGATGTGTGTGTGTGTGTGTTTTCATGTGGGGCAAGGTTTCCATAGAGACTAGGCCAGCTAATCCGACGAGCTGTGGAAGACGGAGAGAGCAGGTCTGAAGTGCTCAGCATTACGGCGACTTCTAAAAGCTCCCTGCCTCTCAGCGTCTTAGTCTTCATTACCTCCACATCCCCTTTTGATTGGCTGCGTTTATCCTGAGTACCCCAGGTTTTCGGAGGGAACCGCAACCCCGCACAGACAACAACGTACACCGCCGGTATCTTTCAAGTTGTCATAGCAACCCCTAAAGGCAAGAATTTGGACTCATAAACGAGATATTGTATCGTGTTCTGTATCTGGTAGTGTTGATACAATACACTGTTCTCCCGTGGCCCCAGTAGGTACCACAAATTATGGAGAAAGCTGTACTGAATGATTACAGTGTATGGTTTGTGGGTGTTAAAATGGTATAAAAAAGAATTTTGCACCCCCTTGGATGTGCTAAGTGGCACAATAATTTGGCTTTCTGTTTGGTTTGGATAGTGCTGGTTTGTGCAACACTTTGGCAAGCATTCAGTCATCCTGTGATTGAAACAGAAAATTAGCTGGGGGTCTTAAGCCCCCTGTGCTCATTGCGTGCAGTGCCCTGTGTATTCACAATACTTATCTTGTGTCAATTTTAATGCACCAGTGGCGGCAGTGGGTTGGGTAAATGCTGGCAAGACAATGGAGCCTTCCAATAGTGCTTCAGTTGTGGGGCAGAAGAAAGTTTTGGCTTCTCTGCTGAAGCACAAGGAGGAATGTGACAATATTCTGCAGTTAGATCTTATTTAAAGCTTCATCATTTCCTCTTTTTTTATTTACTTATTTATTTTTACACTCGTTGGCAGTGGAACAAGCCTTAACATTAAGATATGACACATTATCAAACACAAACAAACAAGTGACCTGTCCAATGATTAAGCAACATCTAGCCTTCTGTGTGCGCAGCCAGTACTCTCTATCGTTTGAGCTCCGGGTGGATCTCCACTGGCTCCCAAAGGGAATACTGTGGTGTTAAGTCAACTTTTATCATGTGTCTCAAATAGTGTAATGTGCAAAACTCTTGACTCATTTCTTTATATTTCACTAGGGAAATGAGAAATGTGCACCAATTTGCTAAAACAGATTTTGTACAATTCTACCGAGCTTTAATATTTGGTATGGCCACCTTTATTCTTCAACACAGCCCGAACTCTCTGAGGCAGCTTTCTAGTTCCTGAAGGACATTCATAGCTCTTCTTTGAATCTCGGCTGTTTTATTTGCTCCGTTCTCTCTGAAGATGGTCCCACTCTGCTTCAGTAATGTTGAGGTCATTTTTATGATCTCAATGTTACATTCTGTGTTTTTCTATCCAGGTGTGTTTTTTGCTGCATTGGCAGCGCATTTGAGATCATTGTCATGGTGAAAAATGAAGCCATTGTCAATCAGAGGCTTCCCAGATGATACTGCTCGTTGGAACAAAATGTGATGGTACTTTTCTGTGTTCATAGTTCCATCAATTTTGGCAAGAGCCCCAGCAGCACTGACTGAAATCCAGCCCTAAAGTCAGAGCCCCCACTGCGATTTACCGATGGCTGTAGACGCTCACTGTTGTACCTCTCTCCCAACCACCTCCGTACATGTTGACAACCTAAACTTTCAAATTTGGATTAATCGCTCCATGAGACCTGGTGCCACTGATTTTCAGTCCAAGTCTTGTGTCATTTGGCATCCCTCAGCCTTTTCTCCCTGTTTCCCTTCCTTAAGAATGGCTTCTTGACAGCCGCCCTTCCACTGAGACCATTTCTGATGAGGCTTCAGTGAACAGTGGATGGATCAGCTGAAGGGCCAGATGTGTCTCTCTACTTGCGTCAGGTCTTTGCTAGATTTTCTTCCCTATTTCCTAAGGACATGACTTTTATATACTGTTCATCTTCTGCAGATCTTTGGTTGGTTGGTTGGTTGGGTGGTTGGGTGGTTGGATGGTTGGGTTGGTTTTTTAGGCCTGCCACTTTTTCTTTTGTCCTCACTTTGTCCAGCGTTTTAAAATATCCAGGGATTTTTTGTTTCTTTCTTTCTTTTTAGCTATTTCAAGAAACCTGAAGAACAATTCCTGACAAAACTACTTAAAGAAACTACAGAGACATGCTCTGGGAATCACCTTGTTGGTGCAAAAATACTATTTTATACCTGTAAAACTGTGTTATCTTTGCCTTTTTTCTTTTTTTTTACATTCAATTAAAGAAATGGGAACAAATTGTGTTTTTGCAACAGGCTGCTGGTAACAAAAAGACACGACACTGGCTGCAGTCCCTTGAGCTCTAGGACCCTTTTTTATGTTTGAATGATTCACAGGTCAGTGGTAAGTAGCTTAATGGAAGAAAAAAAGCCATTGCTCTGAAAATGGTCAGGTATTACAACAAAGTCTGGGCTCCATGGAGGCTAAAGACTTGAGGGGTGGCTCAGTACCTTTCTTCTACTGCCTTCCATGATTATCTTGCTCTTTTGATTGCACAAACGCTGTCACACCACAGACTGTATATAGAATGAAGAATGTAGCCTCCAGATCTGAAAAGTGAATGCAGTGAAGGGACTTAAACCTGAATGTGCATTGTCTCTTAAGCTTCTCAGTCAGATCCAGTGGTCCAAAATGTTCAGCTCAAGACTTCAAGACTATCATATACAGTCTGAGGTTCTCGCTGACAATTACAACTACTAACTGTATGCAAAGCACTACAGAACCCCGATGGTGCACTCATAATGGTCAAAAAATGTGAATGTACAGTGTGAATGTGTGTGTGTGTGTGTGAGAGACAGCCAATGAATTTTCAGCTAGTAGGAGGAAACCAATTAGACTTGACAGTTTATAAATAGCAAAATGTGGCATCAGGAAAAACAGTTGCAACAACAATATCGTGACTCAAATACGCTACATAAATATACTAACTACATGGAAAAGGGTGACTTCAAGTATTTGAGTCAAGACAGTGATTGTTGTTCTGTAGCAGGGCAGATAGATTTCTTTAACTTCTGCTGGTGTTTTCTTACGTTGCAGTGTGTTTGACCTCTCAGGGCCACCGTACAAAATAGTGTAGGTGGATATTTTGTGGGAGAGTTGGTTAGAGGGCGCTCATCCTCAGAGGTAGGTTGAGGAGCTTGGGCATTCAGAGTAGAATTACTGCTCTTCCATATTGAAAGTAGCTAACTGAGGCAGTTTGGGCTTCTGAGTAGGATGTTTCCTGATCTACTAGGATCTACTAGTTCTGGAATGTTCAACTGGGACGAGACGCCCAGGCAAACCCAGAAAAGACTGGAGAGATTAGATCTCTCTGCTAGCTTGAGAACGCACAGGCGTCCCACAAGAAGAGCCGGAGGAAGTGGCTGGGGTGAGGGACATCTGATCTGTTTAGACCGCTGCCCCCACATATGGGTTAGGAGATGGATGGATGGATGGATGGATGGATGGCTTGTAGTCCATCATATAAGAGTGAGGCTGTCACATTTTAACTAACTTTTCACTACAACCTTTAATTCCATTCAATTTAATTCAATTTTATTTATATAGCACCAAATCACAACAGTCACCTCAAGGTGCTTTATATTATAAGATAAAGCCCATACAATAATATCCTTCAGTACAATATTAACCTTCAATAAAGACTGAACTGAAATCTGCACCGGGTTAAAAAAAAAAAAAAGTCGGTGCTTCCCCTTCAAAAATCTGTACTTCAAAGTACACACACACACACATACTCATTTACTAGCCTGTCCTGACAAGAAGAAATGCATTGGTCACCATTATTTCGTTCCCAAGAGGCTCAGCTTTCATCTTGACTCAGCATACTCTCTTTATTTCTCCTTCGTTCTCTCTAATACACACATGCAAACTCACCTACTGAAAGCTTTTCATCTTGTTCTTTCACACCTTCCATTCTTATTTTAGACTCACCCTGACCCACATACTTTTTATTTCCCTCCAAATTCCCCCCACACTCACCCCCCCCCCTTTTTTCCCAACTTTATTTCAACCTTTACCTTTTTCTCTCTGTCTTCTGCTACTTTACTCTATGATTCATACCAGTTTTTTTTTTTGTTTTTTTTTTTGGTCATATGAGCTGCTGATGCAGGTATTCAGCAGCTTCAGACTTGACCATTTCAATTTCAGTTTTATTCATGTTATTGTGAAGGAGCTACTAAAAGTCTGGCACTGAAATGCTTTACAAAAATGATAGCAGCACATGAATAAACAGGGCTGACCCGAATGGCTTTTGGTCCTCAGCTAAATTTTCTTTGAAATTGGCTGCAATAGCAATACGATGAATGAAGTAGGTCAGCAGAACC
>JAMQGT020005934.1:0-12465 GCA_024447675.2 Pterophyllum scalare
AGATGCCGTTCCTCACTTGACTATAATAGAACAAAAGGTCCATGTGGAAAAACTCCCAAAACTTATTGTGAGCAGTTTATTCTAGGACATTTTTTTTCCCAGCAGTCTACATCTGCTAACAAAACGAGGCATGCAGCTAGCGAATATTAAAGCACAGCAGAGGGGGACTTCAACCCGTCATACTCTCACCAGCATCACCCTCTCATCACAGGTCTGCTTGGTGGCTGTAGTTTGGTAGATAAAATTGTTCCTATTAAAAATGATCACGCAGAGGTTAGTGGATTCTTCTTTTTTTTTTACTAAAATATCTGACATCACTGAGTTTAAGTGCCATCTTGCTGCATTATAGGCAATTTGCTTAATGAATTTGCATGATTTAAATGGGCTTCACAGCAATGAAGAAGCATAAAGGACAAAGAGGATGATAATACCACTCCTCGTCATGATAAAGTTCAGTTCAGTTTTTTTTATATAGCGCCAATTCAGAACAAGAATTGCCTCGAGGCGACAAACATATGCGCGGGGTGATGGACCCTCACATATGTTTGCTGGTGGCAATCCGTGAAAATGTACTAGTTGGCAGTTTATTACAGGTTCAGAGACACCCCTGGGGCAATTTCATGTTGCCTTTCTGCCCTGAGGAATGTAAAAGACAAACTGTAAATTAAAGCGCCGTTGACATACAACGTAACAAGGCACATAAAGTTGCACGCATATTTCTAATCTCTTATAATAAAACACTTGTTTGCATAATTCCAGCTCTCCGGTAACAAAAGAACTCCGATCACATGCATCACACTTAAACACCTCTCTGTTCAGGCACTCTTAACACAATGAAAAAAAAACTGATAAGTTTCAATTGAGCATAAACTCAATCAGGGCATCTGAGATTGGCCTCGTGAGGATGAAGCAATGTGACAGGCCTAAAGAGGTTAGACGCCAGGTTTATTCAATTACAGCTCAGCAATAAACAATCCCAGAAACCCTCTATCCCCCAATCGGCTCACTGCTCCCTCTCCCTCCTCACTCAGTTTGAAACTTGACCGACCATCTGTATCCATATACCGCTGACGGATGCCCTTGCGTTGAGCACTGACACTACTTGTGATGAGTGCGCAGGACTTGCGCCTGCCAATCTGCGCAAGTAGCAAACAGCCCTCGGTGCCCCTGCACGCTAAGCAAATATTCACAGCCTCTGATGGTGTCTTTTTTTTTTTTTTTTTCCCAGATTAGTGGAGAGCCGTCTGCAGATGATGATAATGAGACACTCCATTTCCCCTACTCTGGCCATTTGAGAGACAGTCAGACGGCCGGATAATCTGGTTTGCGCTGGGGGCCTCATCCATTGAGTCCCACCGTCGCGTTGACATTAGCACTAAGATGTATTAGCACATTAGCCTGAATGGGCGATGATGTGTTCTCAGTCAGTTAAGCGGCGTATGATAGCGGCTGTGTTATGGTTATGGTGATGGCTTTATGGAGTCCTTGACAACTCCATTGATCTCCAGACGCACCTGCTAATGCCTACAACCGAGTGTGCAACAGAGGAAGCAAAAATAGCCTGAGATTTGTGAGGACGATGGAATCTACAAAACACAACCACGGGCTGGTGACGAGCGAGATTTAGCTTAATTAAGACGGTTAAATATAACATGCTAAAAAGAGAGTTTTGAATGGCTAACAATTTCCTGTATTCTCGAGAATCATACTCAAGACTATATATCAGGACTAAGTGAAGTGGTTTAAAGTGGAAAGAAATCTGTTTTGATCCTAATTTTGTGGTCTGGATGTTCCTGGAAAGCAGGAGCCCTGCAGTCTAGTCATCACATGCCACAGGCCATAGACACAGATCTATAAATGTTTGGTATTAAACGGACCCATTGATGGCCTGCCCTCACTCCCTTTGCTCCTGTTAATGGAGCTTTTATGAATCTCAGGCCTCATTTGTCTCTCATGGTTAGGGGCTTTCTGCAGTCTGAATTGTGTAATAATGGCAAACCCAATTTGCTTTGTGCTACGTTAATCTCAACACGCCCCTTCCCTCTCTTTCATGCTTCCCTAACTGCATTCAACTCATTCATCAATGATTCTATTATCACTCTCTTCTTCTAGCTGTGAGTGCGCGAGCGTGCGCGTGTGTGTGTGAATTCATAAAATAAACCCAAATTATGCCGCTCTACTCGTAACAGAAAAGTAAAGCAACACTGATGAAATTCTGAAAGAAAGAAGAAGGAAAAAAAGCCATTAACGACGGAGCCATTATCTCCTTTAAAATTCCTTTTTTGTTCAACATAAACCAAAACATTTCCTCAAACAATTAGACCATTTTTAATGAATGTCTTAAAAAAAAGAAAAAAAGTAACAATGCAGACTGAGTAGGGCTACTATTTAAGCTGCCCCGTTTTGCAGTAAATTGCTGATTGGGGTTAAAGCGCTCACATCTGTTTGGGGAACAGACTTGCTGGTCTCAACACAGTCGCTTTGCCTGCACACGAGGAAAAAAAAAACACAAAACAAAAACCCACAAAGCGGTGACCTTTCTACAACAGGCTTTTCCATTACACAAATATCTGTTTTGGTCCTCTTTTTCTCCGCACACAAACCCACTTCTTTCATGTGGTAAAAAGATGCTTTGAGTGAAAACATTCAGAAGCCGCGCTGTTCTCTAAATTAGTTACTTTAATAGTGGGAAATATCAAAAGAGTTTGTTTTTCAATTATTTATTTGGCATGTTTGCCTTTATTAGACTACTGATAGCGTAGTGAGAGGAAATGAGTGCAGGAAAAGCTCCGCAGACCAAATCAAATCATTAATGTTACAGTTCTGTGGTATGCTCCTTAATTATTCATCCGCCAGAGTATCCCGCTAAGAAAGTTTTTAATCTGGCTCTGACTTGCATTAAAGCCCACACACAGCGACAGCACCGATGGGTTCATAGAGAGTCGGCATAAAAAATATGGTGTGCCATTTTAACACTTCCCCGTTTTTTTTGTTTGTTTTTTTTTTTTGTTCTGAGAGCGATTCACAAAGTCCTCACATGACAAAAGCAGCACGAGAGAAAGGAGTCGATAGAGAAGTTCACAAGTAAGCCATGGCTGGTGCTTGTAATCCACGCCACTCTCCTGCAATGGTAAGTGTAACAAAGAGAGCGTCAGTCCTTGGGATTCTGATGATAGTGGAGCTAGGAGAAGATGCAATCATCTCCCCAACAAACTGAAGCAATCCGATAATACTAGTTGTATTTATGCACAACTATTGGGAGAACACAGTTATGCAGTGTGAGTATTTCATTTGTTCCCAAAATATGATCACGCTTAACTCCCTGACAGAGAGCAGTCACCTTTTAAACCTACTAAAATAAAATTCGTTGAGCAGCTGAACGCACTTGCCGCCGTCTTTCTAGAATCAAAATAAAACACAGTTTGAAAAGTTGCACAAGCGCACCGCGTTTCCTCATCATTCTGTTATCAATATACAGCACTGCAGCCGCACCACACTACTGTTCTAATAATAGTGCGTATGTGGAGAGAGTGCAAAGTACGAGTGCGTAATAACAGACGTTCTGTGAAATGTTGGCATTAACTTTCGAGGCTTCATTACTCCCATTGCCACAGGAAAGCACATCAGTTTACCGTGAACTTTACGAGCTTTTCATGAAGCGCTACCCTGCTGTACTGTGTTTAGCGAGCCTGCACGAGCTGCAGCCTCGGTTTCCGTTCTTAGCCGACAGGAGCATCGCCTGGTGTGGCCTTCTGCTGCCCAGGCCCGTCAGCCTCATGGTTGCAGGCGTCGTGCGTTCGCAGATGCTCGCCCGCATACCTTGGTTGTAACAAGTGGTTATTTGAACTGCTGTTGCTTTCTTACTGGCTTGGAGCAGTCTGGCCATTCTCCTCTGATGTCTGACAACAACAAGGCACTGTTGTCCAGGGCTGCTGGATATTTTTCTCTTTTTGCAACATCTCTGTCAACCCTAGAGATGGCTGCGTGGGAAAATTCCAGTGATCCACTGAAATGCTCAGACCACCTTGTCTGGCACCAACAAGCACGCCATGTTCAAACTCACTTAAATCACCTTTCATCCCCATTTTGAAGCTTCTTCTGAACTTCAGCAGGTTGTCCTGACTGTGCCTGCATGACTGCATGAATTGACCTGCTGCCGTCTGATTGGCTGATTAGATACATGTGTTAATGAGCAGTTGAATAGGTGCACTTAAAGTGCGCAGTGAGCATATGCAACATGAAACATTGTATAATTATTGCTCTTAAAGCAACAAAAAATACAAATAGCAAAAGAAGTTTGGTTTTAAAAGGTTCTAGGTAACTCATCAGAGATCAGAGAAGCTCTGCTAGATGCCAGAAAACAAGAAGGAGCTCGTCTTAAAATGAAACCGGCGGAACCACCTTACAGTTCTATACAAGTGTGTGAGCATATTTTACCTCCTAATGAATAAAGCTCTGTGATAATCAATCTCTTCATCATGTAAATTAGCTACTGTATCCAGCATCAAGTATGTCTATCAAGTTGATTATCTTGATTTTAATGCATAAGACATTTATTCGCTTGATTCGCAAATCCTCAGACGTGGACGTGCCTTCTGTGGAATATGCGACTCCAGCTCATCTCACGGGTTTGAGGGAACAGCCACTGTGTCTTGTTCAATTTTCCCGACTCCGCTGCAACTCTGTCAGGTACCTGCGAGTGTGGCTGCGAGACAGGTCACGGGCAGAAGCGATGGCACGGTGAACGCTCCTGAAAGTGAGGGGGCTGGGGGGCAACTTTCTGAAGCGGTGAAGTTCAATCAGGCATTTTAATTAAATGCCTTAATTTAAAAAGAAAACATTTTTACCATTAAAAACAGTGCTGTGATTAGCTTATTGCTGCAGTTATTGATTTCATCGATCATAAAAAGTTAGTGCCTTTATTTATTTTATTTTTTTGTCTATGAATTTTTCTTTTTACAGTGCATACCTCCGTTTTGTTGAGGCCTTAAGGAGGTCATGCGCAGCAGAGCCTCTTTTTGGAAGTGCTGACCTCAGGGTCTCTCCTCAGGCATCTCGGCGGAGGCCTCGGGGTCCTTTTATCTAATTTGGGAAGACAGGACGGGACCTTGCTGTTCCCTCTTAGATTAAAAGGAGAAAGAGCTGTGTTCACCTCACCGGGACGAGAGCAGGCTGGTGGAAAAGTATAAATGCACCCAGGCCTGCTTGAAATGAGTCTTACCACTTGACAGCCATCTTGGAAACGCACCAGAGCGGTTATTTAAATGCTTATTCTCAACGGGGAGAGCCACGATTTTTATTTCATATGTCACTGGGGCATAAAAAGCATATGTACAGAACCACTCAGATATCTGATAGATAAAAAAAAAAAAAAACCCACTTCAAAAGATAGGTGACATTAACTGAAAAAGGAGGTTTAAAAAGCAAATTATACTTCTACTCAGCATGTGCACGGTTACACAACATTACTGCTTCAGTGATCAAGGTCTTCAGCTCATCCCGCGAAAGCACTTGAACAGAAGCCATGCTAATTCAGGTTATGAATACAGTAAGCCAAGAATAACGATGAGTACACTTACCAACTTCTTTTCAGTGATAACGAGTAGATACGCTCGTCGCCACACGCTGGGTACGTTTACTGTGCACGTGGAGTGCAGCACTGCGACTGGCTCCTGTCCTCCCCAGCCTGGTGTCATGAGGAAACTTGAATTACTCATGATCTATATATATTTTTTAATACGACAGTCAGCCCAACTTTGAAACGTTTGGATATTTCTCACCTGCAACATGCATGTTGTGAAGGGTCTTCAGGGCCACATCATCCCGCTAACCAAGCAAATGAAGCTTAGAAACTAGCAGCAACCAGCGGATTTCTAAACCTACCAGATTACACGTAGTTTCTTGCCTCATCCAAACTCGATAACAACATATTTAAAATAGAAACGAAGTATAAAAATATGTGCATCTCTGGTGTGTGGCAAGTGGGCTGTAACAACGCTAGTGATGCTCTGGATCTGGGAGGATTTGTGCAAAGTATCACTTTTTTTTTGTGGTGTCTTTACATATTGTGCAGACTAAAAATCTAAAAAGGAGTAATTTTCAATCATGCAGCCTTTGGTGATGTCCGGTTACGGTCTTAGAGTGTTTTTCAGAGTGCTGTATGAATTACCTGCCTTGGTTTTGATTTATTTGACTCAATCCAGCTGCTGGTTACATGAACAGGTACAGTCGAGTGCTTTATCCAGCCACAGTGGGCTCACTCTCCTGTGGAGAATCAAGTCAGCAGATTGACAATTTCTGCAGCTGCAGGTCAGACAAAACAGCCCCCGTGGCTCAAAATAAACCCACTTACATTCTAGTCTCAGTGTTTTTTTTTAAACTACAATCCATATTAGTTTTTGTTATTGCAGAATGGCTAGTTCGCAGCTGGACTGTTAAAATAAAAAAAATAAATAAAAAAAGTGGCCAAGGAAGGTAATTAAGATAGATGTTTAAAAGCTAATATCTACCAATGAAAGTGCAAACACACACACACACACGCACCAAAAAACCCCCCAAAAAACAAAGCACTTACTGGAACACACTGGCTTTGTATTAACATTCTTGCTGTCAAAAATAACCTTACAAATAAGCCAGAATAAGAAAGATTAATATGAAATTAATCTTAAAAATACATTAATATTGCCAAGAGTCATTAAGCCTTCGTGGCAAAGCTTGAAACGCACGTCTTCATTTACATTTTCTGCAAATCGTGTATTACAATGTTGCCGAGATAAAACGGGGAGCCTAACAGCGGAAACGTGGTTATGCGTACTCTGCAGATTGCAGCCAGCGGTTTTCAAGACTGCGTGAAAATGCTGCTGCGAGTGTCCTACACGGCCTGATGACTCATCCTGGAAGCTCCCCTGTGTTAAATTCTGTTCAGGATCAAAGCCATTCCCAGCAATTTGTGATGGGTCGGAACTGGCAAAGAGGTCCTGATCCTTTGTTGGCTGGTTTTGAGTCGTTTTGCCTCGTCACTGTTTGCTTAAATACTGTAAAAACACATTGGGCCACGGAGCTGTATATTAGCAGCCAAGTGTGAAGTCTGAATAATAAAAAGAGGCCTGCCTCTTTAGATATTGATGCCACTGCTAACATCCCAATCTCACTTGGACACATGGACAACTATACAGCCCAGAGTGATACTATTTGGCATTTCCAATCACAGAATGTACATATCACCAAAACAGCAGCTTCATCTCTCTCCCCCAGCCTTTTGTCCTTGAACCGCACACCACAAAAAGTAGGATATGCAAAGTTTTTGGCTAATAGCTCTTTGGGAAACACCTTGTTGGTGCAAAAAAATACAATTTTATGCCTGTCAAACTGTGATATCTTTGGCAATTTTCTCAGATTTAGCCACAGAATTGGAAACAAATGATGTCTTTTTGCAACAGCCTGCTAGAAACAAAGTGTCTAAAGATACAATTTAAAATCAGTTCTTTGCTAAGTTGTTTGTTATGTGAACACAGTACTGGTTAATCTCTTGAGTTTGGCACCTTGTGGAGGCTTGCATGATTCACAGGTCAGTTTGAAGCGGCTTTAACCAAAAAAAAAAAAATGGTTGGGTACACAGACTGCACTGAAAACGAGTGGAACAAACAGCCAAGGACCTTCAGAAAGCCTGGAAAACTACGCCTCGCGGCTACTTTAAAAAAATGACCAAAAAGACCGGCCGCTCAGAAAGAAAATATAAAGACATGAGGGATGGCTGCTGCAGACTTTTCTCTACAGGACTGTGTGTGGTGATGATCACTGTCAGTGTGTTTGTGCAGCTTTTAAATGCAGCTCAGCGGTGACAAAAGTTAGGCTTCACAATTCAGTTGCTCAACAAGTTGACTTCTCAAGGAGGCAGACTGAAATAGGCAATACTGTCCAACCTTACTTGCAAAGTTGGAAAAGTTGGGCATCACATCGGTGATCGGACTACATTTGCTAAACCATGCAGCCATGGACAAACACTTTTTGGAGGAGGGATTTAGCAAAGAGTCAGTTACACAGTAATGCAATTTGCTACTTCAGCCTGACCAAATCTGACAATCATCTCTCTGTTAAAGGCAAATTAAAGCAGTCTATACACCTGCCTGTATGTATCCAACCAAATCTACTCGATGTTATAAACTGCTGAACACTTACGGCCCCTTATAGTCATTTTTTAAATATACTTTAAGCCCTTGTGCCAGTGTGTTTTAAAGGTCAAATTAAATACAGCTTACATCATCAGCGTCAGCCGCTAGACACTTAAAATCACCGAATCGGGTCACCCTTACTCTAAACCGGCTCGTGATTACGAGTCAAAATGTCCCCACTTTAGAAAATGTCTCATCTTTTCTAATCTTGTTAGGACATTTGGTGCTCACTGGATAGAATTATAACAGCGCACACATTTGCAGAGCGCACATGCAGAGCGAGAGTCACAAATGCGATTTGGACCGAATTAAAATGCCAGCACTGCCTGAGCATCTCAGTGCGTAGTACGCAGTATGTATTTCAGAGAATGAGATAGGCAAACGATAAAAAAAAAAAAAAAAAAAAGACTTTGAGAGAGGAGTAAAGAGAGCGTAGGAGTTTGTGTGAAGGAGACAGCTTCATCTGTGCTGTGAAAACATGGCACAGAGAAAAGGAACAGCAAAAGAGAAAACAAGAGTGCGGAGGAAGAGGAGAAGGGGGGACAGGGCGGAGGACGAAGGGCGTACTGGGATATGTGAGTGAATGCCAACCGGACAGTTTTTGTTATTATACTCTACTACCAGAGGCTGCCAGAACACCACCTACTCACACACACACACACACAGATAGGCTCATACTTTGAGCATGTGTGTGAGTGTGTGAAGGAGAGAAGCTGAAAGAGTGAGAAGTAGCTTGGGAGGAAGGGGAGGGATGAAGACGAGGAGGCCAGATTGCATATCTCAATTCGCCGGCTACGCTGCCGAACGCGTCGTCTCTGTCGCGTTCCCCCTGCCTCGGTTCGTCTCGCCGTCTCACACACAGGCACGCGCAAAAGACGGACACCCGGCAACGTGGCAGAAAGTGAAAGGGCGGGAAAAAAAGCGATCTTCAGCGATCATTATTGTGCAACACAAATCCCGGTATAAATAAATTAAAGTCATCTTACCGGATGCTTTTTAATCGTTCTTCTGAAGCGGAGCCGCTCTGCAAGCAGGAATAAGCTCACCGGCCGAGTTCAGGCTTGACGCACAGAGTCAGAGATCCGCAGTTTGGAGAATAAGTTGGCAAACTGCAAAATCTTACAGGCAGAGTATATAAGTTTTGGGTAAACCACACAAAAAGAATCTGTTCTTCTTCCTGTAATGATGAATTCATGAAAGGCATGTTGGTTTTTGGTTGTTTTTTTTTTTGCTTAGCTTATGTGGAAATACAGTCAAGCATGGCTAGCTTCAGCAGGAATTAACTTAAACAAAGGGAACCTTGGCATTACTGTAGCGTGTGGAAGCCTCTGCTGAATAATAAATCTGCTTTGCCGTTTTCTTGTAACCGGCTTATTTTGTAACTGACCGCAGCTACTGTGGAGAAAGAATCTTTTACCCGCCATCTTTCAAACCTTCAGGTGCCGAGTGATGCCTTTAACACTGACCTAATTCAATGTAATTTTAACCCTGATCAGAGTTTCTCTTTATCAGGGACACCTAGACAAACACAAGCATCCCATTAGATTTATGAAAGACACGCCGAGGTTATGTTGTCCAGTCGACAGGAAGAAACCACAATTTGTCACATGGGAATAGAGAATATCACCCAGGAGAGATGGACATCTGGAATGAGAACAGGGGGGGGGGGGCAAAGAGAGAGAGAAAAACAAAGATTGAGAAAGAGCATGAGAGGAAATGAACATCTAGCTATAACACAGGCCTGAAGGGCATATAGGCTACCTTAGCATTTACCCATTTCTAATGTAAGCACAGAGACTCTCAGTGTCTGTGCAGCACCACAAGCCTGAATGCATAGATTATTGCAAACAAGGTGGTTTAACTATGATCAAAGCTGTTGGAGGGAGTTTCTCACCTACCAGGAGCGAGTGTAGCACAAAGCAGTGCAGCTGTGGATGCACTTTATTGACAGAAATGTCATTTTGAACCAGAGGCAGTGATAGCAACACATTAACATTAGTCCCCGGTTAAAAAAAAAAAAAAAACAAAAAAAACCAAGAGAAGCCTAATTCACTACATTCTTTAAACAGTGGCACACATTATAGGATTGTACATATCGAAAGTACACTTGCAGTTTGTATATTACCAAATTTTAACACTAGGTGGCAAAAAATAAAAATGCCGTTAAAATCCAAAGTGAAACATCAACTTTAAAGCAAAGTTCATGTACACATGCATATTACCTAACAAGGTAAAGACTGGCACACTGCTTGTTCTGTTGGAGGTGTCTTCCTGTTTGAAGGACCTTCTTCCTCCTCCCTTTTGCCAAATGTCTGCTGTAGGGAATGCTGCGGCTCTCTGTTTGGATTTTTACCTTCAGACAACTAAGTTTTCAACTTTTTCTGCACAAATAAAATTTAATTGAGGTATATATATATATATATATATATATATATATATATATATATTAGAAACTTTAAATGTATGGTAACTATAGAAGTGTGTTTGTTTGTTAAGCCACTTAAAACTGATTCATGAATCATTCAAAAAGCACCTAACTCAAGGAGGGAATGAATGTGTGTTGTGTCTAACCAATTTCAAACTGTATGCTTAGGCACAACAGCCTGTTGCAAAAACACATCACTTGTTCCCAGTTCTTTAGCTGAAACTAAGAAAAATGCCAAAAATAACAGTTTGACAGGTATAAAATATAATTTTTTGCAACAACAAGGTGATTCCCAAAGAGCTATTAGCCAAAAACTTGGCATATTTCAGGGAAGTGTGTAGTGAGTGCTTAAAAAAATGTGACAAGTGGAGGACAAAATAAGTGGCAGGCCTAAAAAAAATACTACAGCATCTGAAAGTCGTGTCTGTAAGAAATAATAATAATAATAAAGAAAAACAACATCCTGACACAGGACCAGAGAGATGCAGCTGTCCCTTTAGCTGATCCATCAATTGAAACCTCATCATATTGTTGTTAGACTTATACTGCCTTATATACGATATTTCCATGAATGTTTGTGCATGTTTCAAAAGCGTCTACGCCCATTTTCCAATTTCTTTACAAAATAAAAAGTAATTGACATGGCTCAAGACTTTTGCACAATACTGTATTGGTCAAAGAGAAAGAATAAATTAGCTAACTGCTAAATGCTATGGGCAATTAAAACAACGTCACACAATAAACATAAAAATAATGATAATAATAATAATCTCAGTTGTATTTACAACAAGCTTTTGGTTTAGCTTTCCTACCTAATTTAGCAACTATTAGGCTGTCTAGTAGGCCAACTCCAAACCAAAGTCAACCAAATTTCCAGGTCTCATTGTTGACTTCATATTTCTTTGTTTTTTATTTTACCCAGCAGCACAGTTACAATGTGTCCTGGTTAGATAATATTTCAACCCATGTCAGGAACCACGCAGAGTGTTAAAATGTTCGGAACATCTGTGTTAATATTTACAAAGTGAAACTGTGCCACTGCTAAAAGGCATGTAATCTATGGCTTTTGCGGAATACTTCAAGATGAACCATGACAAAGCTTGAGGGGGTTTAAGTGTTTAAAACCTTAACTTGTGCAGCAGTTTAAATCAGCGAGGATTTTCATTTTTTTTGTGTGACTTTGTTGAAATTCATTTCTCATATGGCACGAGGACCTGAGTTCTGAAGCCGAACTGTTATTACTCTCGCATAAAGAGAAAAGACCAGAGGCAAAGTACAATGTAGATGAAATAAATTTAATTTAATTAAACTGTGGCCCGCCACAGAAACTGTACTCCAGAGCTCACGCAAAGTACAACTCTGAGAAAAGTCCTGGTTTGGTGCAGAAAAAAGGCCACTGCCACATTTAAGATAAAAAAAAAAACTCAATAAAAATATAAAAATAAATTAATAAAACCCACAACTATATATATATATATATATATATATATATATATATATATATATATATATATATAGAAAAAAAAATATATATATATAATTTTTTTTTTCCTTTGTAAATCAATAATATCTGCAGCCGGAAAACTCTTAGCAAGCTAGAAAAGCAATCTGACGAAGTACTCACGCTGCCATGCAGGTACAATCCGCTGTGAGGACATTGTTCTCTGACCTGTTTACAACGACCCGAGCCTCATACACAGCGGTTGTGTTTCTTTGTCTTTGACTTGGAAGAACTTCTGCCTTCAAGACACAAAACTCAGAGTCTGTGTCATATCTGACGTTGGTGGTGGCAAGGTGCAGGTGTGGGTGGTTTGGTTGGGTGTGGCTTTGCAACATGTGTGTGTGTGTGTGTGTGTGTGTGTGTGTGTG
>JAMQGT020005935.1:0-11292 GCA_024447675.2 Pterophyllum scalare
TGGTTATGTTATGTTTTTGAACAGTACGTATTGCTGCCACACATTTCAGCTATATTTAAAACACAATTTGAATGTGCGTGAATAACTGATCCAAAAGGCCTCTTAAGGTTATAGCTTGATAATACCATGTAATCTCTCTCTGCAGACATTATCTAAATTGTTTTTTTGTGCTCCTGTATGTTCTTTCAGTGCTCTTACTCCTCTCTGTACAGTATATTCTAAACTGAGTCAGGCCCACAACTGCACATGCTTTTCACTGGTTTCCTGTTGTAAAAATAAAAATAGATTGAAGTGTCATGTGGACATTGGCCTGTGCATTCCTGTGTAAAAATAAAGATTCATATTGTGTCCTTTCTGGATGTGAACAGATCTCAGTATGCAAATAAATTTGTTGTGCCTCCCAGCCAGTAAAAATGGCACACGCCCGGTCAGAGGAAGCAACACATAGGCAGGTGGCTTTTATTTTCCAAGACAAAACTTAGAGTTACTAGTTGTACTAAGAGAACGAGACAGAATATTCAGACACACATTGGGTGATGTCCCAAAATAGAATTCTTACTTTTTGCAAATGCTTACCTGTTTTACACAGAATATAAGAAGCTTGTTTCGCTTGAGATACATTACAGAAAAGGAATCCCAAATAAGCTCTGTGATGACCTGAAAGCTTTATTAGCTCTGCAAAGCTTCAATTTCAGTTTCATAGCATCTTTGTCCTGTGCTAATTTTATGGCATCTCTGTGTTTGAACCTCTGCACACTCAAACGTGTCATAGGTATGTTTCCCCATCTGTTGAAATGCAGTTTACAAATTCAACCTTTGTTTTAAGGTCATGTCGGTCAGGTTGGTTTTATTGGCTACTCACAGTCCTGGGTCACAACTTCAGTCTGGACAGGTGATATCCATCAGTCTCAGACAGGACAGGAGCAGGGTCATACAGCAGACAGACAATACTTCATGTCAGTGTGAGGAATGTCATCTAATCCCTTGTGCACTGATCTGCTGGTCAGACCGACTGACCCGACCGACATACTTCCTGCTGCTTATAGGGATTCAAACTGGAAGAGCAGTCTTGGAGGCTTTCTATTTCACATTTTACTAATATATCAATGTTTTATTTGTTCTTTCTGCAAATTACCTGATTTTATTTAATTATAATGCTGGCTGGTTTTAGCTTCATTTTAAATGTAAAGCAACTTTTAACTTTACTTTGAAATGATGAAAAACAGGATCATCAAGTTTCCCACAGGATGCCTGAGTTCAAAGCACAACAACAAAACCTTTGTATACAATATGATTTCAGTCTAATCTTGCATCATTTGAAACTCAGTTTAATACCAGTGGGAGTAGTGTAGAAACAGGAAATGACATTCACCTGTCACCAGGGACAGTAATCCATATCCCTACCTTTCTGCCTTTTGTGTAATGTGAAATGTCATTGTGGTTTCTTTGATGCTCTGCTTTGCACCATTGAGCCACCGTAGTTTGCAGGATGTCTTTTAACTTGTCTTTTTTTGCTCTTTTAGATGTCGGACAGACATGAGGTGGCTGAACCAACACAGGATTCACCTGAAGCTGAAAAAGGTACAGTGGGATTCCTAAAATAAATGCACTCATTATATGTAGACAGAACACAGTTAAAATCTGTACATTTCATTCAAGTTTCCAGAAATTAAGATAATGCATCCGTACTTGTCTTTATGAGGGGAGTGTGTTTAGAAATGAGGATGAAATTCAGGCCCTAATTTAAAACAATAAATGAGGCTGAGATCTGTTGTTTTTATTATTTTGTTTTTTATTTGACTAAATTGATTTTTTTCCTAATTGTATTGTTGGACTAATTGAAAATATAATGAAGATAAAATTCAAGTGGATTTTCCTTAGAATGAAGGTGTCCATGTTTTGCCCTTTTACTCTGCGTTAGTGGAAAAGTTCACAAAGTCATATCTCACTGCAGGAGCCCCCTTCTGTATCTTTGTGTGCAGATTATAAGTTTACAGTTCTTACACTGAATCAGGGCTATATATATATATATATATATATATAATGTGTGTGTGTATATAAAAACATGTAATGAACTGGCCATTCACAAAGCAGATAATGAGCAGTCTGAATGTTCAGTAAGAATAAAAGAGTATGTGGCTGTTTTTCCACTTTCAATCTGCCATTGTTAAGAAAACAAGCTGCTGTTGTAGATCAATGAAAGCAGTGCTCCTTGGCTTACCCACCCTGCTGTGATGTGGTACAGCAGTAAGGAAGCTGTAAAACTGACAATGATTCAGACCTCTGGCTTGGATAAATGTAAAAGTTCTGACAGCCTTTCTCATAACTTGATCCATTTTTAACAACTTGCAAAATCATGTTTCTGAAGTGAAAAAATGTGTCCCCTTTTTCTGTAAGTTTCACACTTTGCAGAGACATCCAGTGGGCCACAATGAACCTTTTGTTCCTTTGCCACCGGCTGAATATTTGACACCTCTGGACTAGACTAAGATCATAAAAATTCTCTTTGAAGGTTTTATTTGCCAGGTTATATATTCAGTTTCTGAATGCCAAAACTATCTCTGTGAACTTTGAACAGTATTGTGTTGAAACAGCACTCTCTCTCTCTATTGATGTTTGTTTTTAGACTGCACTTGCATTTGTTTTGGAGTTGTTACTGATTGTTTTAGGTCATTCTTATTTCCTGTTGACATATAAATTATGTTTTCTATTTAATTTAATTTCACAGCACACATACTGGCCCTGGAACAGCAACTATTAGAAAAAGACAACGAGCTGGTTGCCTTGCACGAATCCCTCCTGCAAGCTACTAAGCACATCTCCAGTGAGTCTGCACCAAATGAAAACTATGACCAGACCCTAGATCAGGGTGAGGATGCTGGTACAGCTCCGCTTGATAGCTCTGCAGCCCTCCCTGACTTCGTGGTGGACACCCAAGAAGAAGAGACCACCTTAGTGGCTGAGGACACCTCTGTTCTCTCCATTTCTGCTGAGAATGAGAGCAGCCCAGAGCTAATAGGAAACCAGTCTGAGTCCCCAGAGGAATCCAAAGGCACCTCCTCAGATGAAATGGTTGCCAGTAGTGATTCAGAGGTGGCTCACAGCAGCTGGACTCTACTGGAAGCTCTGAATCAAGATGGAGGTCAGGAATGGCCCTCCATCATCCAGGACTTTGGTCAGTCGTGGGTGGCGACAGGTATGGAGCAGGAAACCACCACAGTTCAAGTTGAGTCTTCCTCTGTCATCATCAGAGAGACGGTCCAAGTTCATGTAAGTCAGCAGTGTTCCTCCTCCTCCCAAGAAGCTAACATTAACTCCAGCCAGGTCTTTGCTCAGGCCTTAGCGGAGGAACTCCAGAAGAGTTACAGTGAACTTTTGGCCGAGTTGCAGAGACTCAGAAAGAGGCAACTGCAGAGTCACAAGAGAAAATTAAGATTCTGGAAGAGGAAACACAGTCCCTAACTGCTGCTAAAGAAGAGGCTGAGTCTAAGGCTCTTAGTTTAGCAGAGGAGCTCAGTTCAGCCAGAGAGGAGCAAGATAAACATTCCCAGCAAAACAGCTCTGTGGTGAAGAAGCAGAGTGTTGAAATTCAGCTTCTAGAAGAACAGGATAGATATTTTAAATGCTGAAAATAAAACCAAGGATGAACAACTTCAGGCTTTGAAGGCAGATCTGGAAACAGCCCAGCATGCTTTCTCTAAGCAGGAGGGTCAGGCTAGGATGCTCAGCACTCAGCTAAGAGGAAAGTGAGCTCCTCTCCTCTAAGCTGGAAAGGAGGCTTCAAGAAATGGAAAGCAGCATACTGGAATACTCCCAGACATCAGATTTCAACAATGAGTCATTGTCAAAGAAGGACTCAGAGATTAGTGAGTTACAGCTTCGTCTTAGCCAGAAGGAGCAGGAGATAATGGAGCTCAATGACAGTATGTCTGCTAGACTCCTTCAAACAGAAGAAGAAAAGTTCCAGATTGACGGTGAACTGAGTAAACTGAAGGAGCAGATAGTGGAACTTCAGGCGGTTAAAGATGAGAAACAGCAAGCAGCTGCTGAAGACCCAGCCGTTGTTGTAAATGATGAAGTTGCTTCTTTACGACAGGAAAAAGAAGTCTTGGAAAAGCAGCTGTCGAACACAAAGAAGAAGTTGCAGGCAGCACTTGTGCAGAGAAAAGAGCTCATGAAGAAGGTTGCTGACTTTGAGACAGAAGCGAAGAAATGGAAAGAGAAGGATGAAGCAGCAGCAGGAGAAATTCCTGAAAAGTCTGAAAGACACAAGATTCAGGAGATGGAGGCCAAACTCATGGAGCTCAAGCAAGCTTTAAGATCCAAAGAAGAAGCAGTTAAGACTCTTGAGCAGAAAATAAGCCAGCAGGACCAAGTTCTCAATGAGACACTGGATCTGAATAGAAAACTAAGTGAAGAAGCTGAAACCTCTCAGCAGGCTGAGAGTTCTCCTGAAATGGCTGCATTACAATCTCAGGTGGCCTCTCTTGAAGCAGACTGTGAAACGCTTCAGAAGAAGCTTCAAGAGGTGCAAGAGTCTCGCAAAGAAACTATCCGTAAGGCAAAGGATAAAGACAGGCACCATCGCGAACAGCTTAAGCAGCAGAAAGAAGAATACAGCGAGCTTATGGAGCGTTTTGAGGTCCAGAGCAGCGAACAAGAAGTTCTTCTCACTAAACTGAAGAGAACTAGAAGAAAAGGGGAGCACTGTAAGAGAAGATCCGACTCATCACGAGCCAAAGCACAGGGTTGAAAATGTGGAGAAGCCTTCAGGAAATGATTGGATCCAGGAGGACTGGGTGGATTTTGCTTCACCTGAGACTGATTCATCCCAACCACAGTCTAGTGATCCAGGTCAGCCTCGTGCAGAGATGTCTGAAGTCCTCTCTGCCCAAATGGAAGAATCCCTGAAAGCTCTCAGAGAGGAGATCCAGACTGTGCGGACAGCAAACACTGAACTCGAGAAGCAGCTGCAGGAAACTCAGGCCAGTCTGTCACAGAAGAATGCTGAATTATTGGAAGTGGACAAAGAGCTGCAAGCACTGAGAGAGAAGGAAAGGCAGATTGATGCACTTTCTGCAGAAGTTAATGATCTCAGAGAGAAGTATCATGAAGCTGAGTCTTATGCCGAAGGCCTAAAAGCAGAGATGGAAGCTGCAGCCAAAGCAGCAGCTGCAGATTCTTTGTCTTCAGTTGCAGCTCTTCAGGCTGAAGTAGACAGCTTCAAGCAGTTTCTTGAGAGTAAAAACCTTGAGATAATGGAGCTAAGTCAGCAGCTGAGTGAGCAGAACATACTTATACATTCTATGCAAGACACAGTGGCCCAGAAGGATCAGCTGATCGTTTCTTTACAGAATGACCTAAAGGCTGAAAAAGAAAAGACACACAGGTTAGAAGTTGAGCTTCCACAGAAGCAAGAAGAAGATAATGACAGCGAAGAAAAGATCCAGCAGCTTCAACGAAAGCTTCAGGCTGCTCTGATCTCTCGCAAAGAGGCCCTTAAAGAGAACAAAACCCAGAAGGAGCAGCTCGCTTCAACTGAGAAGGTTATAGCTGAGCTGCAACAGAAAATTGAATCTGCTGAAGATGAGCTGGAGAAGCTGAGAGCTGAAAGAGTTAGACTGATTGATGAGGTTGATCGGACATTACTGGAGAACCAAAGTTTAGGATCCTCGTGTGAGAGCCTCAAGCTGGCCATGGAAGGCGTACTCAATGAGAAAGATGCCTGTAAGAGAGAAGCGGAGTTGGCAAAAGAAGAAGCAGCCAGGGCATGCAGAGAATGGGAGGAGAAGGTTCAAAGCATGAAGGATGAGTATGAGACACTTCTCAAGTCTTATGAAAATGTGAGCGATGAGGCAGAGAGAGTGAGACGAGTCCTGGAAGCTGCAAGGCAAGAGAGACTGGAGCTGGCAGCAAAGGTCAGGACTCATGAGGCATCAAAGCAGGAAGCTGAAAGACAGGCAGAGGAAGCACAAAAGGAGGTAGATTCAGTGAAAGATAAAATGAGAAAGTTTGCCAAAACAAAACAGCAGAAAATTTTAGAGTTGGAGGAGGAGAACGAGAGACTCAGAGAGAGTCAAGAAAAGCCGTCAATAAAACAAGAGGATAAGACTCTCAGAGCAGAACTTGAGCAGCTTCAAGAGGAGCTGGGAGATTTGAAAGCTGAGCTTGATGCTACGGTGGCAGAAAGAGACTCTTTAGGGCAGCAGGTTGAAGGTCTGAGGGAAGAACTTGCTCAGATGAGAGAAAAAGAAAATGAAATTTCAGTTACTCCACTCAGCTCTACTCCTGCTGTAGAAGAGGTTGTCACTGCCCAGCAAGCAGATGCAAGTACGGCAACAACAGAGCCTGTTGAGATTCAGTATGAGGACAAAGAACAACCCTTAACACCAGAAGAGACCCAAGGTGACCAAATAGTTGCCGTGTCTGCACAAGAAACACATTTGCCACCTGCTGAAGAAAAAGAAAAAGTGAGTGAAAGCACTCAGATGTTATTAGAAAATAAAGTGAGGGAGATTGAGGCTGCTTTTACCACTGAGAGAAAACTATGGCAGGAACAAGAAACAGAACTCAAAGCTAAACTGGCTTCTCTTGAGCAACATCTTCAGGAGGGTAAAGAGAAAGAGAGCCTCTTAGCCTCTTTAGAGAAATGCCTTCAAGAGAGCAAAGAGAGAGAAAAGAGTCTAATGGAAGAGGCTTCAAAGAGGGAAATCCAGTTCAAAGAACTCCTCAAAAGTCTTGAAACTGAAAAAGATAATCTCGAAGAACGTCTGATGAACCAGCTGGCTCAGCTCAATGGAAGTATCGCTGGCTACCAGCAAGAAGCGGCTGAGGACCGGGAGCACCTCACTGAGCTACAGCGGGAGGTTGAAAGGTTGGAGAGGGAAAGAGCTGAACTTGAAGCCGAGGCTCAGAGCGAGAAGGACCGAGCTGCTAGGCTGGAAGAGGACATGAGGCAAGCCCAGCGAGAAAGAGCTGAGGCCGAAGCAGAGTCTGGCAAACAGAGGGAGCTGGAGCAACAGCTGAGGTCTGCTCAGAGGGTCAAAGAAGGCAGCCAGAGCAGAGCACGTCAGCTGGAAGAACTGCTGAGAGAGAAACAGCTGGAAGTCCGTCAGCTGCAGAAGGACTGCATTCAGTACCAGGAGAGGATCAGTGAACTGGGTAGAGAAGCTAAGGTACAACAGATAAGCCATGATGCGCTCTGCAACAAAGTGGAACAAGCCCAGCTGGAGGCTTCCAAAACCCTAGAGGACCTGAAAAGAACCGAAGCAGAAGTTGCTAGTTATAAATCCCAACTAGACGAGGCCCAGAAACAGGCAAGCGAGGCCTTAGCAGCAAAAAAGACCATCGAAGCAGACCATCCAGCAGAGAGAGGCTGCTTTGAAAGCTGAGGCAGAGGAAACTCTGGACTCTGTGAGATTCAGGCTGGGAGCTGAACTGAAGGAGATGGAGCTGAGAGTGGAGGAGGCATATAGAGAAAGAGAGAAGGAAGAGGAAGCTACTCTGGAAGCCAGAGAGATAGCAGAAGACACTGAGAGAAGAGCCCAGGAGATGCAAGCACGTCTGGATGAGTCTCTGGCCAGACTAGCTGCCTTCTCACGCTGCATGTCTTCCCTGCAAGATGACCGGGACCGAGTTGTGGATGAGGCCAGGCAGTGGGAAATTCGCTTTAATGGTGCACTGCAGTCTAAGGAGGCTGAAGTTCGAGAGGCTGAAACACGTGCCAAGGGACTTGCAGAACAGCTTCAGAAAGAGACTGCACTGAAAGAGGAACTTCAAGTTTCAGTTGAAAGGTAAAAATCTTCCATTTGAATTAGTCTGTTTTACTGAATTTTTTACATTTAACTTTTTAGCCTATAATCCAGCGTGTGTTTGGTTCTTTCAGATTAGAGAAAGCAGACAAGGACTGGCAGTTAAGATTGGAAGAAGAAGAAAAGAAAATCACTGCGAGCCAAGCTTCACTGGAGGAGGAGAAGAGGAAGCTTCAGCAAACCACAGCTGAATTGGAGTCTGCACAAAATGAAGCGAAAGTCTTGAAAAATGAGATGGAGAGTCTCCATCAGAGAACTCGGGCTCTGGAGGAGGCTGTAGGTAGGGTCCAGGGTGAAGTTGAACAGACCAGGTCAGAACTGAGGGAGAGGGAAGCAGAAGAGAGACGGCTGTGTCTGAACGTGGAGCAGCTGGAGACAGACCTGCGATCCTCCAAAGCTCTGACAGAGAGCTTACAGATTGAGTTAAATGAGAAGGAAAGGAGGGAAGTAGAAATGCTGGGGGAGCAGGAGCAAGCTGTTGCTCAGGTATACATGCACTTTCATGTACTGAAAAATCCTGTGGCAAATGTTGGAGATTCTTAATGTTTCATCATTTGTGTGTCATTTATTTTCAAGGCTGCAGAGGAAGCGAGAAAGGAGGCCGACAACAGGGCACAAGAAGCTGAGAAGGAGCTTGAGCAGAGAAGGGGAGAAGTGCGTGATCTGGAAGAAAAGCTGCGAAAGGCAGAAGAAGAGAGCAACAACAGAAAAGCCAAGCTGGATTCATTCATGAAGGCCATGGGCTCCCTGCAGGATGACAGAGACAGAGTCCTCAACATGTACAAGCAGCTGGAAGAGAAACACTTGCAGGTAATGTGCATAAAAAAAAGTAAAGACTGTAACATGTGTAGAGCTTATTTTAGCATACATTATAATGTCTGTATTTTGTCCCAGGTGATGATGGAGAAAGATGGTTTGATCCAAGAGGCAGCAGGAGAGAATAACAGCCTTAAGGAGGAGCTGCGCTCTCTGTTGGTCCAGAGAGATGACCTGTATGCTGAAAGGGCCCAGCTATCTGCTCAGCTTTATGGCTATCGAGATGAACTTAACCAGGTGTTAAGCATGAAGGACTCCCAGCACAAACAGCTTCTGGCAGCCCAGAGACAGCGTATTGCAGCTTTAGAAAGGGAACGTGAAGAGTTGGAAAGTCAGTTAAAGCGCCTCAGCAGAGTCAAAGAGACAGAAGTGATACAGAAGGTGGAGAGCGAGGCTCTTAGTCAGGCAGCTGACAGGAGGCCAGCATCAGAGGTGATAGATGCACCTGGTGCAGAAGTTGAGAAGCTTAGGGAGCAGTTGCAGGCAGCAAGAGAGCAAGTGGCAGCTTTGGAAGAGACTCTGCATAGTGAGAGGCAAGAACAGGAGAACAAGAGCAAAGAACTAGCAGAGTTGCGATGGGAGGGAGGGGTGATGCGGACAGAGTCAGAAAGCGCTCAGGAGAGGGTGGCGGAGCTGGCCCGAGACCTGCTGGCTGTTGAACAGAAGCTGCTGGAGGAGAAAGAGATGACAGAGAAGCTCAGACAGGAGAATCAGTCGTTTTCTAATGCCATGGCCTCCCTCCAGGACAGCAGGGATGAGGCAGTAAACAAGGCCCAAGAACTGAGCCAGAAACTGGAAGAAATGGGCAAGGCAAGTGGCCACACAGCACACAATAGCCCTGGAGGCACCACTGGAGAAGTGTGGGGGCTGAAGAATGCACTACAGGCCCTGCAGAATGACAGGGAGAGGCTGGTGAGTAACCGAAGTGTAGTAATGACAGCTATTAATAGGGGCATGCTTGGATTTATATTCTGGTGACGTTTACAGAATTTCAGCATATTTTTCATAATTTTTTTTCTCTGCAGCTGGAGCAGCTTAAAGCCCAGGAGTCTGAGCTGAAGAAGCAGAAGTCAGAACTGGCTCGGCTGGGAGCAGGAGAGCTGATTAAAGTCAGCCAGGAGCTGTTTGAGGAGAAGAAGAAGAGCGAAGACATGCTGGGTGCCATAACACAGCTGGAGAATGTGGTGGAAATGGGCAAGCAGGAAATAGAAACACTCAGGTAACACAGCAAAGCAGGAATATAATTTATTTAGATGTTTAGTTGTTTTAAGTTTTGTTTTTAAAAGGAAAATGGGGAAGACTTTATAACCATGTACCACATGGTTAATTCAACTCTAGCATATTATTTTTTTTATGATTACTCTAGGACCTTCTTGCTTATATGCTCTTTAAAGCATGTTTTGTGGACATCAGTTGTAATTTTACAATAATCCAGGTAATGTTTGTCGATGGCTTACAAACCAATTATCAACCAATCACTAACTATTATTATTATTATTATCATTTCATTGTTTAACAGTTACAGTTAAAACTAAAGTTTAATTGTTAATTTCCCAATTATTAACAATGGTTATGATGAAGCTCTCTAAAAGGGCACAAATTGATTGATTTATTAATGTTTTTTTCCTTACAGGCTTGACCGTATTGATTGGATGGCTCAAGCGGAGCAGCTGAAACAGCAGACTCTGGCCACACTGTCGGAGAGGGACCAGCAACTGAAGCAGCTCACCACCATGCTGGAAGAGGCTCAGGCTCACAAACCCAAACTCCAGCAGGAGCATTATCAGAGAGCGGTATGCATCTAAACATTTGCTTTTGCCTGAAGAGGGAAAATGCAGATTCTGTTAATAGTGGGATTGTCAAAAATGAAACATATTAAACTTGTTACCTTTTTTAAATTTACAAGACTGCTTGTGAGCCCTTGTGAGTTTTTAAATGGAGGCTTTTTATGCTTCATCCCTTGCCACAGATTCCCCCAGGTTGTCTTCTTGAATCATTCATGTAGCACACTAGGTATCAAAAAATGGTGTTATAGCAGTTATTTTCCCCCCGTGTACTGTAACATAAACACAGACTGTGTGTGTAAAATCTGGATGTAGTTTCTGTAGTTGAAAAAGTGAAGGCAGTGTAAAGGTACTCGCATCCACAGTTTACAGAAAATCAGACTGTGTAGAAGGCAATCTGGGGATTTGTGCTTCAGCAGGAATTTTACACCATAACCAGAAACCAATCTGAAACCTTATGACATATTCTTCATCGTAACATGCGACGTAATCTGACGTGCACTTCCGTAGTAATGTAACTACACATCGCACAAACGCCGCTCGCAACTACTGTGATTGGCCTGTTCGGTACCATTGACTCTTCCTGTGCATTTCCAGCTATTTTTTCTCCACAGTTTTTAAATTTATGGGCTATAGAATAATATAATATAAGGCATTACTGTCATAGTATCAGTTCAAGGACTCAGGTGTCAACAAATTCCTGGAAGGAGATTGTTAAAACTATCAGAATGGACGTCGATTAGCAAGCTAATGCTACTTAGCATGCTGATGCTAACTCTCATTCACATCTACAGTCATCTGAAAAACGAAGTTTTTCACAACACTCTTTGTTGTCCAGGAAAAACCAAGTACACCCTTACTGATTCCATAGGAATTAAGAT
>JAMQGT020005936.1:0-13473 GCA_024447675.2 Pterophyllum scalare
GCGACATAAGACTGACAGAAATATTAGATTTGACCCTTTCAAGAGGTGCACTTGTGTGTTCAACACGCTTTGTAAAGACCTTTTAAAAAACTGGTTTTGCTGTAAGCTTTCAGTACATATTATCAGTATCTCTGAGAAACACAACCACAATGCAATTGCTAGCAAGGCAATTATATTTCCTAAACTTAACCTTGTTTCAGCATAAACAACAAAGTTAAGACAGCAATTTTGACTGACAATTTATGAATTTGAATGGTTAATGAATCTTTATTTTCCTTTGTTTGGGGTATTTCAAAAATGAAGCTTAGGCACAAGTTCAATAAGGATGATTGGAAAACACTTTTCCACATTCTTTCCCAGGTGTTTTGCTATTTCTCTATCTGACATCACCGCCACTTTCCCAAGCTGTTAAACTCAATGTTGACCTCATTTCTTGTAGTCCAATCATCTTTCTGCACACCATCCTCGAGTCAATCAGCCTCCACTCAGTGTGCTTTAAACATCACTGCTTACCAGTGATTCTCCCTTCCAGATTGATTTGTGTAACCCTCCATTTTCCCTTTCAACACCCTTCCAATTCTAATCCCTAGTTCTACTGAGATTCCCTTCAGCTTCACTAGGCCATCAGAGTCTAATTGCCAAACAGCTATTTTTATTATCAATAAATCTTGTTTATTTTTCCCAATGATCTCTCCTTATTGAAATACCTTTCTAGGTGGAGTGAGATAGAAGCAGTCTAGAATTATAGTGGGACATCTGTGCTTTTCAGTACCACATGTTGAATTACAATATGCAATGTAACACAAGCCTTCTTCATCAGTCGTGTTGTACATAAACTCACCTAAATGAGAATAAGAAAGAATAAAGGTTGATCAAAATAACTGAACACTATCTAATGACTGAGAAAACAAGATAAGAGTAGTCTATATAATAAAACTTTATGCCAAATCTGTCCACCTTTACTGTTTTGATTATGGACACTGCAAAGTACAGTTCTTTACTTTGTTTATGTGATTTTTGGCTACAGTGCCAATGAGTAGATGATGAAGATGATGATGATGATGATAATGATAAAACTTTTGCAACACAGGACAAACAATACATTTTCCTGCATGGATAAAAAAAAAAATTTTTTTTTGATCAAATGTATAAAAAATGTTTCAACAAAAGGAAAGGCAAAATTAAAAGGAAAAATTTATAATTGAATCAAATGTCCTTAGTGCACCAATAACAATAATAATATAAATAATAAAGGTAAATATAGTCAAAATATAAAATTAATATTGATTATACGGACAACTCATTAAAAATATTACTTACCAGGAGAAAATGTTTTATTCAGGTATGTGCAGGAGCAATATACCACTGATCCTATTGGCGGTTTTGTTGAGACCACAGATGATGTAGTGATTTCAGGACTTGATGTGTGAGGTGTTGTAGTGGCTGTTGTGGGAAATAGTGTAGTGGTTGTTGGCAAAGGTGTTTTAGTAGTTTTTATAGTGGTTGTTGTGGGAGGACTCGTAGTGATTGATGGGGGAGGTGTTGCAGTGGTTGTTCCAGTGGTTTCTGTGTGAGGTGTTGTAGTGGTTGTTGTGTGAGGTGTTGTCGTGGTTTTTGTGTGTGGTGTTGTAGTGGTTGATGTGCGAGGTGTTGTAGTGGTTGTTGAGGGAGGTGTTGTAGTGGTTGTTGTGGGAGGTGTTGTAGTGGTTGTTGTGGGAGGTTGTTGTAGTGGTTGTTGTCGAAGGAGTTGTACTAGTGGATGTGGGAGGTGTTGTAGTGGTTGTTGTGTGTGGTGTTGCAGTGGTTGTCTGTGTGTAGGTGTTGTAGTGGTTGTTGTGTGAGGTGGTGTAGTGGCTGTTGTCGAAGGAGTTGTACTAGTGGATGTGGGAGGTGTTGTAGTGGTTGCTGTGGTGAGGTGTTGTAGTGGTTGCTGTGCGAGGTGTTGTAGTGGTTGCTGTGGGAGGTGTTGTAGTGGTTGATTGTGGGAGGTGTTGTAGTGGTTGTTGTTGAAGGAGTTGTACTAGTGGATGTGGGAGGTGTTGTAGTGGTTATGTGCGAGGCGTTGTAGTGGTTTCTGGGGTAGGTGTTGTATTGGTTGTTGTAGTGATGGTTGTGGGAGGAGTTGTACTAGTGGACGTGGGAGGTGTTGTAGTGGTTGATGTGCGAGGCGTTGTAGTGGTTGTTGTCTGTGGTGTTGTAGTGGTTGTTGTTGAGGTGTTGTAATAGTGGATGTGGGAGGTGTTGTAGTGGTTGATGGGGGAGGTGTTGTAGTGGTTGTTGTCTGTGGTGTTGTAGTGGTTGTTGTCAAAGGAGTGTGTACTAGTGGTACTGTGGCGAGGTGTTGTAGTGGTTGATGTGCGAAGCGTTGTAGTGGTTGCTGTGCGAGGTGTTGTAGTGGTTGTTGTCGAAGGAGTTGTACTAGTGGACGTGGGAGGTGTTGTAGTGGTTGTTGACGAAGGAGTTGTACTAGTGGATGGTGGAGGTGTTGTAGTAGTTGATGGGGGAGGTGTTGTAGTGGTTGCTGTGTGAGGTGTTGTAGTGGTTGCTGTCTGTGGTGTTGTAGTGGTTGTTGTGGGAGGTGTTGTAGTGGTTGTTGTGGGAGGTGTTGTAGTGGTTGTTGTAGTAATGTTACAATTATAATTATAATTATGAGTGCAACACCAAACACGTATTTCATAGTCATAACATTTAGGAGGAAAACCTTGGTCTTTGTTAATACAGATCAGGCCATCTTCCGTATTGCAGTGTTACCTTCTGCTGTAAGTCATTCAAAGATATATCTGGGAAATCTTTAGCTCTACATTCTATGTTCAATGGTTTTCTGCAAACACTTAGGTCCGCTTCAGTATTGTCAGCAATGGATTCATTATCTCCATCATCTGGCTCACTACCAGGATAATTGTTGTTAATCCAGTGTGACCACTTACAATCAAAGCAGTCAGGTGGTATGGTAGGTGTTGTAGTGGTTATTGTGTGTGGTGTTGTAGTGGTTGATGTGGGAGGTGTTGTAGTGGTTGTTGTCGAAGGAGTTGTACTAGTGGATGTGGGAGGTGTTGTAGTGGTTGATGTGTGAGGCGTGTGTAGTGGTTACTGTGTGAGGTGTTGTAGTGGTTGCTGTGTGAGGTGTTGTAGTAGTGACTGTGTGAGGTGTTGTAGTGGTTGCTGTGTGAGGTGTTGTAGTAGTGGCTGTGTGAGGTGTTGTAGTGGTTGACTGTGTGAGGTGTTGTAGTGGTTTCTGTGGTGAGGTGTTGTATTGGTAGTTGTAGTGATGGTTGTGAGGTGTTGTAGTAGTGGACTGTGGGAGGTGTTGTAGTGGTTGATGTAGTGAGGTGTTGTAGTGGTTGTTGTGGGAGGTGTTGTAGTGGTTGATGTGGGAGGTGTTGTAGTGGTTGATGTGCGAGGCGTTGTAGTGGTTTCTGGGGTAGGTGTTGTATGTGGTTGTTGTAGTGATGGTTGTGGGAGGAGTTGTAGTGGTTGTTGTAATGGTTGTTGTCGAAGGAGTTGTACTAGTGGATGTGGGAGGTGTCGTAGTAGTTGTTGTCTGTGGTGTTGTAGTGGTTGTTGTGGGAGGTGTTGTGGAAGTAGTCGTACAAATAAATGTAACATCTCCATTCTCTCCACAAACAAACTTGCAGGCTCCATCCCAATTATTTGTGTCATCGATCGCTTCTCCAAATTTGTACTTCCGACCATTGAAGATACAAGGGCAAGCTGCAAACAGAAAGCATTACAGATAATATTTCTTTCAATATACAGGTTATATATCCTGGTCATTTATCACATTATTTTTATTAAGTAACAAAAATTAATAACTGCATCTGTCTGACATATCATACCTATCCCACTCACCATTGACGTCATATTTGCAGTCCCATCTTTGTTGAAGCACAGTAACTGAAAGGTAAATGAGAGGAATAACATGAAATAACTTGAATACTTTATGAAAACATATGTACATGTGTTTCTTTATATTACTATCATATTTGTAAGTAACTATTAGACATAGTTTATTCTTTACATAATATGTAGCATTAGTGAGGTAAGACTGAGATGGTTTGGACATGTGCAGAGGAGGGATAGTTGATATTTTGGACAAAGGATGTTGAATATGGGGCTGTCCAGGCAGGAGGAAAAGAGGAAGACCACAGAGAAGATATGTGGATGTAGTGAAGGAGGACATGCAGAGATGGCTGGACTAACAGAAGAGGATGCTAGAGATGGGGTGAGATGGAGGCAGCATGATCTGCGGTGGTGACCCCTATTGTGGAGCAGCCGAAAGAAGAGCAAAATAATTTTTGATATAGAAATATAAAAGTTATCAACTTTGTCAACAGTTACAGCATTAGTATGGTGGAAAGTTTCTCACCAGCTGTAACAGTTTTGATTTGAAGGCATAGAGTTCCCCTTCATTATAATGATTCTCTTCATCATCATAGCAGCCACAGTCTAGCGGTGACACACATTTCATGGTAACTTCTTCCAAATAAGGCCGGTCTGGTGGGCAGGTTGGATAGCAACCTTAAAAATTGAAATGACATTGTAAATTATTAAAACTGAAACAATAGGTGCATACGGGAAGTCTAGTCTAACTGTTGTGAACAACTTTGAGAAGTGGAAGTCAAAGAATACTTAACACATCAGTGCACACAGCTTAAAGGGGGCTGTTATGCTTTTCATGGTATAAAACATGGTAAGAATTAAGTCAGCATTGTGTTTGCAACTTCAGACTGCTCTTAACACACATTTTCAGAAAGTTTTTCTACTTGTGGTTTTATATGATGCCAATGAGAGTGAAAATCCTTTAATATGATCACACAGCTCTGTGAGCACAGGAGTCCTGCCCACCCGCTGCTGAAATCTTCTGTCTGTATGGGGCAGCCAGTAAGAAGAAAATTAGCTTAATTGGATAAGTGCAAGAAAATGGATGGATGGATGGAAGAGGAAGGATGCTAGAACAACTTGTTTCAGACAGTGGATGAACTGAGAGGGTGAACCAACGGCCAGTATAGAAAAAATAAAGATGACATTGAACTGCAAATCATGCTCAGATACTATAGCAGTGTCCAAGAATGAATATATGGAGTTGAAAATGAATACAATAACTTTAAGCATGTTTGCACAAAATTATGGACTTCACTTAAAAGGAGGAGACATGATCAGTGAACTGTGGCTGTATAATTATAAACCTAAAAATGAATGCACTATCCCATTCTGAGAATTTATACCTTCTAATGCTGGAAGATGATTGTAGCACTTTCCTGAGGGATTTCTGCATGTTGGTATGCATGATCTTCCACAAGGCTTATAGTGCCATTCACACTCTCCATCAGGGTTGTAATAATCACAGAATACAGCTAATAAAAGAAAAGCAATAAATCATAAATAATCATGAACTCAATTTCATATTAAACTTGCAAACAGAGCTAAGATTGACACTTATTATATTCAACATTTTTATTAATTTCTCTTCACAGAAAAAGAAAACAAAATACTCACGGCAGATGGTGGGAGTTCTCCATTTCACGCAGACTCCTGCCTCATTACAAGCTGCTGCATAGGCTGCTACAGCTGAACAGAAACACTCACAATCTCCTCCTGCATTGCAGGCACACGTGTCTCTCACACAAGCATCAAAATAGAGTTGGGGATCCACCTTTTTGAAATAAGTCATTATTTAACAATTATCTAATACAAGTAACAAAACATAATTAACTCCTTACTTAATACACAAAAACTTACCTTTGATTGGCAGCTAGCAAATACTGGACTCTTGATAATGCTGCAGTGTTTCACTGCCCATGCCTGCCTGTGTGAGTATAGTGTACAGGCATCTTTTGGAGTTTGTGCACTTGGGCAGGTAGGTGACACTTGCCAGCTGTTTCCAAACACAAGGGGATCAACCACAACTTCTTTATTTCTGGTGGTGAAATCATTCCTAATATTTCCATCAAAATTGCCACACAGACCGCAGACTTTGCCCTAAAACAAGAAGAAGTTGATTTGTAAAGTTGAAACTGAATTTGCAGCTGGAGTTTGAGTGTATCTCACATACCTTGAATGTGGATGCCAGTTTGATCATGAGGGTTGTCCTCTTATTCCAAATTACAATGAGGCCATTCTTTGCTTCAATGACCAGATACAGACCCACAGTGTGGACCTGATAGGGTATTTCCTCCCCACTGGTTTGTTTGATAACTCTGATAGTTTCATCTGAGAGATGAATTTCATTTTTCTGAAAATAAAACATGCTTATTAGAATTTCTGAAAACCAAATTTTGAGCATTTATAAACATTAGTAGTACAACAAAGGTAGATCGTATCTCATAATTCACACTTTCTATCTCACCAGTGCTCAATCAGAATGTTGTAGCTATTACCTTTTATCTAATGTAGCATAAAAACAAGTTCAACTGAAGCACACAGTCAGTGTACATGTACCAAAACCTATTAGAGAAATTTGGCAAAGCAATACACAGCAAAAGGTTTAAATATTATAAATATTTTTGGCTTAGCTTAATTTTCCAAAAAGTAAAACAGGACTCATGCTGCAGCTCATAGTGCAACTCAATATATCCGTGGTAACACAGCACATCCTGTTTTTTTTTAAGTACAGTATAGTGATATTGTGATCATAATTATAAAATCATACATCATTATTTATACGTTCTCTACATTTTTTATAAATTTTGTGAATACAGTGTGCTACCATAGTTACATACCCCCAAGTAGAGCTTGATTTCAAAGGAGCAGACGGTTTCAGCATTTTCACAGGGGATGCTCTCAATCAGCACCCTGAAGGTGCCGTTCACATCATCTCCACAGTAATCCTGCAAGATTCTGATATCAGTATCACAAACTGACTTTTAACAGGTCACAAAGTCTAAACATAAGTATGAACTATACCTGGACGAAGATGTAGCTACAGTCTCCATTAAAGGCAAATCTCTTTTCATCAAAAGTGATGTAATTCCCTTCTCCATATATAGTACAGAATCCACCACAGTCCTGATCTGTACATTCCCAAATGCTCCTCTTGCATGTGCTAAGATTTGAACAAAGAAAGCATTTTATTTAAATATCACTAATTCACAACAAAACAAGTTGCCCTGATGTGAAAAACATATTTTTAGAGACCCCTGCAGTTTGAGTATATTTACTGCAATTTTTTAATTTTATTTTATTTAACCAGGAAATTGTGAGAAATCATGAAAAACCTCACCATGTATTGCAGTCCACTTTAACAGATTCTCCATGTTTGTAAAATTCTCCATTATATGGGCAGGGACAGTCCTCCTTCTTTACACAGCCTCCATTACCATCTGACAGCAGGCCATCAGGACATACACATCCTGAGATACACTGTGTGCTGGAGCTATGAAGAATAACAGGAATATATTTCAGCAATTTGTTTAATAACTGATTATGTTGTTGTGATACACAAGTGTAGCAGTCATGAACCAGCTTCTCAGTCTTACACATTCTGTGTTCAGCATCTGGCAGCTTCTTTGGCATGCAGATCCCTTTTCACCTGGCTGTGCATTTGAGCAGTCGAAGAAAACCATCGGGCTGGTGCATGCTGAGAACAATGATTGTGTGTTACAAACGACACAATTGTATGCTTTACTAATACTTTTCTTTTCTATAGAAGGAATCATTTGATGAACAGAGTACTTATACCTACATTCAACTATTTTGCTTCCTGTACAGCTTAATTGTCCACCATTGCAGGAGCTGAAATACAACGAAAGACAGACAAGACAAAGAAAAAAAGATGCATTTTATGAGTCCATTGAAATTTCAAGATATCAGTTTCATTTGCTTGTGTCCAGACAATGTTTCTGGCACAGCTTCACCTGATGATCCTCGTAAACAGCACAAGCTGAAATGCACTGGTGAAACTATAAAATTCTTTGATATAATAAATACAGCTGTTGCTAGAGTTTTAACTTCATAAGACATCTGCTTAGGTTCAGACATTTAAATCAATCCACTTGCTGAATGAGCGGACTGATTTGTTTTGTCACAGCGTTGGCTAGATCAAAGGATTCCGACTGTAGTTTAATTTCCAAAATGGGTCACCAGTTACTGTCACAAACGAAGTCCAACTTTGACTGAACAGTGGCGGCAGAGTGCTCAAGTAGTGACACATAACTTGATGAAAATGACAATGAGAGTGTCCTGAAGAAGTGTGCCAAATTTCACAACTTTTGACCTGACTGTTCTAGGGACTACCATAGACTCACTTTGGAGAAGAAAAATGTTGATGATAATGATGATTACATAATAATAATAATAATAATAATAATAATAATGAAACCTACAATCACTATAGGTGCCCACAGCCTCGCTTCTTGGCCCCCAACTACCAAAGTGAAAGTGATGTCTCTCCTTCCATCTCAAACAGTGTTCTGTCATAAAGTTTCTTACATGTTTGCATCCTTTACGTTACTCAGCCAGCACTCTCAGATTAGTACCTATGAGAATTCACTTGGATGACCAAATGTACAAAGTTCAACCATCTGTTTTGCCAACACACAACCTTCATTTTTCAAACAGTTAATCATGTTGCTGCTCAAACCTTTGTATTCAGCTGTTTTTGGTTTGTTTTGTTTTGTATAATTTAATACACAAAATCAAAGTGTAGGCCTGTGTTTCTGAGTTCACGAACAGCTGTTTTTTTTTTGTTTTTTTTTTTTACATATACTCGGCCCCATAAATCTTAGAAACATGGTGTCAAACCACATCCTTACTCTGGATGGCATTACCTTGGCCTCCAGTAACACTGCGAGAAATCTTGGAGTCATTTTTGACCAGGATATGTCCTTCAATGCACATATTGCACAATATTTCTAAAATTAGAAACATCCTTTCTCAGACTAATGCTGAAAAGTTAATCCATGCATTTATTACTTCTAGGCTGGACTGTTATAATTCATTATTATCAGGCTGTCCTAAAAGCTCCCTGAAAAGCCTTCAGTTGATTCAAAATGCTGCAGCTAGAGTACTGACAGGGACTAGAAAGAGAGAGCATATTTCTCCCATATTGGCTTCTCTTCATTGGCTCCCTGTTAAATCTAAAATAGAATTTAAAATCATTCTCCTAACATACAAGGTCTTGAATAATCAGGCCCCATCTTATCTCAAAGACCTCATAGTCCCGCATCACCCAAATAGAACATTTCGACACCCTCTCTATTTTTAAGATTAGGCTTAAAACTTTCCTTTTTGATCAAGCTTATAGTTAGGGCTGGATGAGGAGACCCTGAACCACCCCATAGTTATACTGCTATAGGCCTAGGCTGCTGGGGGGGGGGGGGCATAATGCGCTGTTTCTTCTCATTCACCTTTATTTACTTGTTTATACTCCACTCTGTATTTAATCATTATTATTAATCTCTGGCTCTCTTCCACAGCATGTCTTTTGTCCTGTCTCTCTCCCCTCAGCCCCAACCGGTCGCAGCAGATGACTGCCCTTCCCTGAGCCTGGTTCTGCTGGAGGTTTCTTCCTGTTAAAAGGGAGTTTTTCCTTCCCACCATTGCCAAGTGCTTGCTCATAGGGGGTCGTTTTGACTGTTGGGTTTTCTCTGTTATTGTAGGGTCTTTACCCACAATACAAAGCACCTTGAGGCGACTGTTTGTTGTGATTTGGTGCTATATAAATACAATTGAATTGAATTGAATTGATATGTGGCCCAGGACAGCCACTGCCAACATATGATTTTAAAGAATATGATGCATTACTCTAGGTTACAGAGTATGAAATGTGTGAAATGGGCTCAGCTGTAAACACCTTCAGCAGTAATGTGAATCCATATAACAGGGGAATTTTTTTCCTGCAGAATAATTCATTTTACTATTGATACTTGTGCATAATTTGCTAATAATAGTTTTATTTTACATTGTTTCTGCTTGTCTTTCTGTAAAATTCAACACATGCCACTGACACACACACATACACACACACACACACACAGAGAGAGAGAGAGAGTGAGAGAGAGTGAGAGAGAGAGAGAGATCAACCAATCAGTACTCAAAGTAATACCAAGCATTATCAAGCTGCACTCTAACAAGGATATTTTAAACAGCTAGTGCTAATTTGTTTTCAGCACACTAGCTGCATGGCTACTGTAAAACAAATTGACTTTGTTTTACTCTTAAGTAGGGCTGCAACTAACGATTATTATAGTAATTGATTAATCTACCGATTATTCTGACGATTAGTCGATTAATCGGTATAAAAAAAACTGTCACATTCTGGAGATTTTTCATTGAACCACCTTTTTTATACAATATTAAAAATATATTAAAAGATGCAAATAAACAAGGAATTCAATTAATTTTTTAAATCAGAAAATAAACATTTTGTTGCCTAAAATGCAATAACGCAGCATTCCCGCAGTGAATTTGAACCAGGTGAAGCTAAAACTATGCCACTTGAGGAGTTTTGGGTAAAACATATTTACAGACAAAGGTGATTTTATCTTAAACATTTACAGTTTGGGCTTAATTACTGCTCTGAATATGTTGTTTTTTTTTTCAGCAAATGGCCTTTATGTGAGTCTGTATACTCCAGTTAACAATTAATTGATTACTAAATTAGTTGACGATTATTTCAATAATCGATTCATCACGATTAATCAGATTAATTGTTTCAGCCCTACTCTTAAGACCCCATCAAAACCAGTATGGTCGCATGGTTATTCACTGGTGTTGACTTGAAATGATGTTAGAGTCAAGTGGACATGTTGGTCACTAGTGGCTGGTTTCAGAGTATAAAATCTCTCCATAAAAATTGGTCAGAGTGAAAAACAATGTCAGACTACATATGGCAGTGCAACAAGTTGACAATTTTTGTCTCATATCAGGCTACAAATTCACTCCACTTTAAGCAGACATTTGGAGGGTAAAGTAAAACCTACAAATCACAGACTTTTTCACAAGTATAATGCCAGCATAAGAAATTCATTGAAAGCACAAGTGCAGAACTTTACAGCATACATCATTAATGTTTTCTCTTCCCTTCTTATCTGTTTCATGTTAACCATCTATCATCATCAAACAAAAAACCCAGACATTATAGTATGCACATTTTTCTATTTTAGTTTTACAGAAAATAGTGAAATGCTCACCAAATTTGTCCATTACGGAGTGTAATGACCTGCCCAGATCGAACCACTGTGTCTCCAGCATGACAGGAGCATTCTGAGGGTGACACACACTCGCCTTTCTCATTTAGATAAGTTCCTTCAGCACAGCCGCAGCCATCAAGTGGGGTAAAGTCAGCCCCACATGTTAAATCTGACTGACTGAGAGAGCGGCAGGTGCGACTGCAGCTTGTCATTTGGTAGTCATACACAAAAGTTGGAGGGCAGTCAGTTGTGTATTTCTCTGTTGGAAGAAGAAAGGGACCACTTACAGTTTAAATGTTATAAACAGAGACAGATTTAATTTATCCAAGTAGATCATTTAGGTAAAACTTACGGCATGTGCTGTTCCTCCATCCAGTCAGCAGGACACCTTCAACAGCACATGCGTGAACATAGGAGGATAAGGCAGCACACATGCAGTCCTCACTTTTTTCACAGGCACAGGTGTCATAAACACAATTCTGCAGAGAGAAACAACAACAAGCTTAATCAATAAATAAATGTACAGATAAATGTACAAATAAATGTACAGCTAATAAGCACGATAATAAAAATATATGCACATAGAGGAGACTACAAACAAAAGAAGAAATCACTGCTTACCCTTTCATAGACTTCTGGGTGTACTACAGGATGGCACGGTGAAAAAAGCCCTTTTGGGTCTGACAGCTGGGAGCACCAGTATTTGGCATATTTCTCTACAGAAGGAAACATGTTCATTAAAACATGATAATACAACAACAACAACAAACATAGAGCATGATGTCTGTGCCCTACCTTTTTCTGTACTCAAACTGCAGGGGTCATCAAGTATGTTTTTCACATCAGGGCAGGTTGATATGGTCTTCCATGCACTGGCAAATGTCCAAGGTGTTCCTTCAATCATTCCACTCATTGTTCTGAAGTCATTTGATCCATCGTCATCAAAATCTCCACAAAGACCTGGACAAAGATGATGATGCTCTAACTAAATAGCCTTTAGACTTTAAACTTTGAGCCAAACCAATCAAGATCCAAACCCACCGATGAGTTTTCCCTTGTTAGAAACACTGGCTTTGACGTAGACCTGCATAACCGGTGTGAGCTGAATCTCAAGATCAAGCCCGTAGGTGGTGTGGATTCCAATAAAGAAAGTAGATGGGTGGAAAATTGTGATGTCATCTGTGAGAGATATATTTCACATTAAATGAAGGGACTGTTTTAAATCTTCATTAGAGAAGGCACACTAAAAAGGAAACAAGTCCTCACCCATGAAGAGAGGAAGCTGAGAGACCAAACTGTTATACACAACCTTCCCACTGGCTTCAATTACAAACACCTACAGGACAAAATATGTCATATCAGAAAAGACATCTGAGCCCTTTACAATAAATATTGCATATGGAGAACAAAATTAATGGAATTTAACATATATATTTTACCACATGATTTGGCAGTATTAGAGTGACTGAAGCCAGGCAAGTTGATTTATCTGATTTTTCACATTTGCCCAAGTCGACAAGAACACTGAAAGTCCCATTTATTTCCTAAAGTTGAAAAGTGAAAAATGCACTTAATGACATTTGTACCTTACATTTATCATTATATTTTATTTGTGAATTATAACAAAACACCCTTTTTTTTCACCTCACCTTCGTGAGAACATAAGAACATTCTCCATGGAACGAATACTTTATATAGTCATAGGTGGAGATGTGAGAGCCACCCAGGATGGAGCAGACACCAGGACAGTCTTTATGATCACAGCTCCATTTACCCTGAGCACAGGTGCTGTTAACAGAGGTCAGTCAGTTCATCTAAATAAACCAGTTTAAAAAACACAAGTTGTGAATGTATACATGAAGCTGAAGAAATTACCATTCTTTGCATGGCCCTGAGTACGATTCTCCAGGTTTGTATGTTTTGCCATTATGCATGCAGCTGCACTTGTCAACAGTGACACACCCAGTATGTGTGACATCATCAAAGACAGTCCCTTAGGAAAAAAAGATATAATTACTAAAATTTGGGAAATCTGTCTACCTGTGTTTCTTTGTCCACAAACTCCTCCCATCAGGAGTTGAGTAACCAAACTTGGCACAGAGGTACAATGTCATCATTCATTTGTCCTGTATCAGTGGTACATCAGGGTTCTAGCAAGAAAAAATTTTCAGTCTCGGCATATTTAGCAGGGGTGTTGGGTGGGTTGCATTAGCAAGCTAATGGTAATGTTAAACGCTAAATGCCGCACCTGCTTGCCAAATTAGTGATGGTGAACAGTTAGGCCTGAATTAGACTTCTGCCTCCGGTCTTTGCGAGGCCTACGCACGTAACCGGAAATCACCTT
>JAMQGT020005938.1:0-15639 GCA_024447675.2 Pterophyllum scalare
ATTGTCCTACTATACTGAGCTTGAATGCAAAATAAGTTTTTAACTCAGGCTTTTACAGCTACCACCTTCCCAAAAGAATGAACAGCCCTTACAAACAACAGATTTAATGGCAAATGTGATGAAACCTCTCAGTTAAGACAATGTCCACTGCACTGATGTATGCACTAATCAGCCACATTACAAAACTCCATGGATGGGGCTTGTTCTGGCACATCCTGGGAGCCCAAATGGATTGGGACTGCAGAGTGGTGGGCTGTTTGTCATATTCTACAACCATTCCTGAGCAGCTTTGATGGAGCACGCTTGAGGTCGCCGTCACTTGGGATTGCTCTTCAGTAAAGTTTAGGTGGGCAGTACGTCTCAATAACTTCCACTTGAATGCCAGGGTCCAAGGTGTCCCAGCTAAGTCAGTGGTATGTGCTTCATTGTCAGTGGTTTTATGTTGGTAAGGAATTTATCTTAGCGTGACCATGCTTTTTTTTTTCTTCTGAACTGGAATTCGATGCTTAAAATACCAGAGAAACAATGAAGGCTTTGCGGCTGTATCTTGCATTTATACTGAGATGAACTACTGAATATGGAGCCTGACATGTTTTTTTTATTTTATTTTTTTGCACAGAAAAATCAATGACAGTTTTGTTCTGTGATTCCCATAATTGGTTGATTGACCTGTGACTGACTGGTTGTGCAAGTTATGAATTAAAGGAAGCACTCCAAACACACTTCACAATTACAGGCCTTTCTTCACTGTGCATTAAATCCTTTTGTGATTTCCTGAGGTTAGGTCCTTTCCAAACAGTTGTCGGTTTAATTTTTACCTTGGTAGGTGATTATCCAGCTCTGGCACAAGACAAACTGTGGCTCCTGGTTGGTTTGTTAGCTTAATAGCTGCATGCTGAGGAGTTTATGACAGATGAGTGATATTTGGTTTATCCTGGTAGTCAACAAGCAGAAGAAGTACAGGCATATATCAGATACTGCACACTCCTTAGCAGAATTATCCACGGAAAGAAAGTCTTGTTAATATCCTTTTTGCCACTGAAAAATAATCCCATAAAAATGATTCCCAGATTCAGCTTTTATGTGATTTGCATGGGCTCTGTAGAATGGTAGAGATGGAAAGATTATTTAATTTCTATATATATCTATAGTAAACATTCATGGAAATCTATATAATGTAGCATGCAGAGCATGCATATGTTGTACATGCAAAAATATAAAGCTCACCTTTGCAGGTAAAGACTGTTTCAAACTGAATACATCCACAAAGTAAATAAAAAGCTATGCTTCTTAAAATTATGATACTAACATGTATTCATTGCTTTATGCCTGTGTTGTAATTCCTTAAATTATTTATCTTGTTTGAACAGTACATAGTATACTGCATGCTTACCATCCCATACAGGTCCACATGACTCACTGCTTCCTCCTGACACCCCGTTTGAGGTGAAGCTCACTTTCTGCTGCTACAATAGGCAGCTCATTCTTCAGGTGAAATGAGACGAGGTGGGTTATACTCTCAAATAACATGTCTTTGGTTCTGACCTTTTTTGAGGAAAAAATATAAAAAGAATATGCAAGTATAACTAATCAGTGATCTTCACAACAAAACAATTGAAAAGTGTGATTTGTGGAAGCCACTGCTTAACAGACTCACCACTCCTTCAGGGTCGACTAGTAGTAGATGTTTAGGCAGGCCACGGTGTAGGCCACTTAGCACATACTGCCCAGGATTGGTAGTGCTCTCCCTGACAAGAAAATCTCCATCCCGGCTCAAGAGTTTTTCTGCGTCTCGTCGGCTCATTCGGCTGTGGTACCAGGGCTCCCGGCGGAGCTGCTCTTCATTTGGAGCAACAGGGGCCCTGCGCCGTGGAGGGCTGGGCCACTGGTCCTCCAAGACTCGAACACCTCCCCCTCCACCCTCAGCACTGGAGCCTCCAAATGTAATAGACCCAACACCTCCACCACAGGCTTCATGGAGCTTCAGGGCATCCTCAAAGGGCCCTACGATAAAGATGTTTTCACACACTATTTATTTATTTATATATCTCTGCCCTTGAAGGGTAGAATGTGTGTTCCTCAACTCGGTTTCTATACTATATATATTCTATATTTTGTGTGTGTGTGTGTGTGTGTGTGTGTGTGTGTGTGTGTGTGTTATATGCCATAGGACTTACTCATGTCAAATAGATCCTTTTTGGGACTGTCTGGTGCTCTCATGACTCTGTGCCCATCAGGACCCTGTGTGAGTGAATTCAGATTTTCCAGACTCTGTGTGTTAACGTACTGATGCTCCTCATAGTCTCTGCTGCCTGGAGGATGACCATCAGCACACAAATAACCATCCGATGTAAGACCTAAAACAAAAGGTGTGGATAGATTTGTGTGTTTTATTCACTAGTACCAGTTCAATGCTACAGTATTGTTTGACCTTTTCATGCTGTTGACAAACTGATATACTTAATCATGTTGAAAAAAAAAAAGTAGGCGTGGTAGATGCTGTTTTGCTAAAAATTGGTTATTTTGCTAGGTGGCTGTTGGCATGTATAATTCAACTATTGTGGATATAAATAAGATGTTACTGTGGTGAAATTAAAACAATAGGATACACCTTTCATAAGGTATTGCAGGTGCACAAAGGCTAGTTGTTAGATGGTAACTGGACAACACAATGACATAATATATGCTATAGATAAAACCCTTCAGGGACCTAAGATGGACTTGGTGGTAAGTTTGCTTGCTCACCTCCTGATGATCAAGGAGTTTCTTTGTTTGCAGACAAAGAAACGAATACCAATGCCAGACTTTTCATATCATCACCCTCTTAAAATAATGGCTTAAGTCATTTTTTTTTTCAGAAAAGCCAAAAAAATCTAACCAAACATTGAAAATCTGATGATTTAGGCAAAAATAAAACTTTTGTTAAAAAAATGGCCACTATTTTAAGAGGGTGATAATATACAGTGTGTACAGAATCACATGTATATTTATGTGTGCACTTGGTATTTCAAGTATTCATCAAATATTATTCTTTATTATTTTATTATTAAAAATGGATGAATTGATGGATGGCTAAATTAAACTTTTGACAATTTATTTATTTTTGCATTAAGTACTGTATGTTACACTGACATGAATAAAAGATGATATAACACAATGAAGTTTGACTGCAAAAGTCTGGTAAACAGTGAAGCTAATGGCAACTGGTTATATATTGCGGTTTTATTTTTTAATATACTTTCTGCAGTTAACTGTGATAAAGATAATACGACCAACTTTTGGCAGTAAATCATAAAATATCATACATAATTTTCAGTTACTGAAAATATAACAATTATTTTCAATATCATCACGTTACCTCTTTTTAAAAACTCATTTGAACCCCCCCCTTCAGTTAAGTACTTTTGTATCTCCTTAAAAAGCCATCATCCCCTCACTTTGATAAACTATTCTAAAAAGCTGTTATAGCTGCTCACTGCCACATGATGTCTCACCTGAGCTGCAGGTTGCCTCAGTGTCCCAGTGAAGCTCATAACACAGCTGACCGGGTTGGTAGGACACTTGCTCCCTCCTGGCTGCTGAGCCCACCTGCTAGCACATAATCACAACAAGAACACAACCTAAATACATCTGTATCTGTATAACTGAGTAAAGAACTCTCATCGCTTGTCCCTGCATAATGTAGTTTTGAAGCACTCTATTTGAAACATTAGCTACCGCATGTCACCGTATTGTGAACAAGTTGCAACAAGGGGGCAATGGGTTCTTTCACCTGATAGGCTAGAGAGAACCCAAGGCTCTTTATGTAATCACATTTGTCTTAGGCAATTATGGTGCAGGCACAGTCATGGAGTATATTTTCATGATTCACTCCATGTAACAATATGGGGAAGGAGCGATGAAAACACATCAGTCACCAGTTTATGAGGGAGATGTCAGAGAGTTTAGACTGAGCCTGGCTGTCATTCTGTTAGAAACATCAATCCAACACTTCATGATGATGTCCAGATGCAGTTTCAACTAGACCTCTGGTACAATTAGATTCTAAGGTTGCTTATTACACACACACACACATACACACACATATATTTAGCAGTGCTAGCAAGAAAAGAAAAAGACTATATTGCTGCTGCAGAGCAATGCTGCAAACTACTTTTTGAAATGACAACATTTTTTTTTGTAAAGATCCATATATGGTGGCTCTCAGTGTCCTATAAAAATGATCATGTAATTTTTATGTATTTATTTCAAACCAATTAGCATATAGGTTCTACAGCTGCCACATAAATCTGCTTCTGTATGAAATTTAGTGAAGCAGAAATACACAATATTATAAAATACAATTAAAGTACAAGTACCTCAAAACTGGACTCAGTTACAGCAGAGCCCGATCCAAAATTATTTCTACAACCATGTCAGGACACTCACCTGAGCTGCTGTCTTACTCTGTGGTTGAGTGTGCATGTGACCAAGGAGGGCTCCACTGGGCCTGAGTCTGGAGTCCACTACTCCCCCGACAGGAGGCTCCTTCCCTGGAATACGGTTATAGTAATCTGGCTCAGAGAAGTCCTCATCCTCCACCCAAATTGGCTTCTGTCCTTGCAGATCTGAGAAGAAATACACCGTATGTGTAAGTGAAAGGGAAACATTTTATGCAGGTCTGACCAATAGAATGAAATGTCTAAATAGTATTAGTGTTATTACAAACATATGAATACAACAACTTCTAAATAATTATGTATTCATTTTTTAAATTATATTAGCATTATAGCATTAATATAATAGTAATAATCATCAGAGAAGTAAATCAGGGTTCTTATATTGATTTGTTCAGAAATCAGGTGACATCTCCACATCTGAAATTGAGATGATGCTTTTTTGAAACCAGAACAGAACAAAAGACAAAACAACAACAAAAAAAACCCCTGAAAAACTGCTCTTCTGGAGTTATTCTGGTGACCGCAGTAACATCACTGTGGCAGCACCTGATGCGTGGATGCAGTGTGAGAAGATCTATGCATTTGGAACATTATAAGATAGAAAGGACAAACAAGAACAAAGTATCACATCTCCTTGCAATATATAAAAGAAATATGAGAACTGTAAACTAGATCAGGTTGAGGTGGCTAAACTGCTGGATTCTTGGCCTGCAAAGACTCTCAAATATTTACTGTGTCAAAGTTTAAACTGATTGTGCCAACTAAGTAATTTAAACCATCTTCATTGTCAGTCATAGACTAAAGCGTTTTTCATTGTATTATTGAATTTTATATTCTGTAAATTGTATTCCTATGAATTTTATTAGCATTTGGTTATTTCTTTCAAGTTTTAGCTGTAGACATACCATGCCATACCAATTTTATTATAAAGTACTTCAGAAACAGCCATAGCAGATGCAAAGTGCTGTATATACAAAAATTATATTCATTTACTCTATTTATTAAAGACAGAACCAATGACAAATCTATCTTCTGGCACTACATGGTCAAAAGATAGATTTGTCTAGCTGAAGTGGTGGGATAATTTGTGATTTATTATTTCACACTGCTTCAGAGATGACACAGATTTTGAGGCGAGTAACAAAAAGTCTATTGAAGTCAGTCGGTATTAGCACGACTGTCTGTCACCTCTCCACAGATGCCATGGTTTTTGGTGGACTGTGCAGATACTGTTTGAACTGCAGCTCGAAGGCTTGGCCAAGGGTACTGATGACACTTTGGGCTAAACCATCTGAGCACTCCAGTATATGACATGCTAAAGGGAAAAAAAAGAAAGAGAGAGAGAGATTCAGGAAGTTAAAAACGTTTTTACCAATTGCCACATGCTATTAAGATCAAACTCCTGGTACTGCAATACTTTAAGGGTTTCTTCACATGTAGATTTTTTATTGGTCCAAAATATTCAAAATTTTCACATCAGCAAACATTCAATAATTATAAGTTATTTAACTCAACTCTGGGTGTTGTAATATGTTGGTATATGATACTAGTATATGCTTTTTTAATACATGTTCATTTTTAGATATTTTACAATAAAAAAATGATGTCATGTATTATCCAAATAGTAATATACAACAATAAAATCAAATTATAATATATAATAAAATATTTATTATTTTTAAATTATTTTGTACAGTTATTGTCTCTCTGGCACCCTAAACTCATTTTAACTATAATTAAGCCACAGATGAAACATGTAATTTAAAAAAGAAAAAAAATTAAAGGTGAATTCAACTTAATGTATTTAAAAAGAGGTCTATAGATATCACAATAGTAATGTTATAATTAATAGTAAAAATGTGACATGGTGAAAGCACTAATCCCAAATGGTGTAGACAGTATATTCTAATGTCAGTTATTTGCATGCCAACAAAGTTATTTACCTAGTGACAAAATGTGAGCATGAGCTCACTCTCATATTCCTAGTGTGAAACATACCTCTCTGATTCACCGGGTCTTTGGACACATATGCAACATAATCAGGTGTGTCCTGTAACATATAGGTTTGGGAATCCAGGTTAATAAATCAAAGCTGTCAATAATTTTTTTGGGCTTGAGACTGGTAATGAAGAAAATTAATTCAAGTAGTATATGTTTGGATAGCCAAAATGTTCATTCCAACAATTTAATGGAAAATTGATGTTACATGCTGCACTCACCGTGTCTCCCCCAGAGGCAAATGAGATGGACTGCAAGGGATGATGAGCTATCACCTGAAAGAGACAAGAAGCTATTCTTTATTTTATCAATTAATGTACAGTGCTGTGCAAAAGTCTTGAGCCTATGAATCATTTAAGCATAAAAACTCAAAGAGTGAGCCAGACAACTTAGCAAACGACCAATTTTAAATTGTATCTCTTGGCTTGTCTCAAAAACACATAATTTGTTCACATTTCTTTAGTTGAATCCACAAAAATGCCAAAGTTTGACAGACATAAATTGTTTTTTTTGCACTAACAAGGTGATTCTCAAAGAGCTAATAGCCAAAAACTTGGCATATATTGGCACTGTGTCCTAAAAAAAAATGAGGAAATTGGACAAGTTGAAAATAAAAGAAGTGGAAGGCCTAAAAACTATCTACAGCAGATGAACAGTATCTGAAAATCATTCCCTTAAGAACTTCCATTTTTCGTCGTAAAATATAAATGAAAGGTGGCTCAAGACTTCTGTACAGTACTGTATAGTATATGATATATGCTCAGAAAAGAAGTATTTATTATTTTCATGTACGAGTATAAAATTGTTCACTAAAAACTTCCAAAAAAGAAAAAAAAAATCTGTAATTATGCACACTTCAGCACGACGCTAACCTATAGAAATAAACAAAATGCAAAAATAATAGCTTGCACATTTTGAAAGTCTTAATCAAGCTCTGGTCATGCAAGCATATTAGTCACATTTATTAAGCATCATCTAACCTGGCGTGTGGTAGGAATGAGCAGATTAAGACCATCAATAGAAATATTGACTGTGATGCTCATGCCTGCAAATCGTAGATTACTCTTCCCCATGACTGACTGTAGAGCTTTGTTTGGAGCCTACATAATAAAGAATACAATGGAAATCACAATCATATAGTTTTCGGTGTAGATACAGTATATTCAGAAATAATACTGGGTATTTGTCACCAGAAAAAAACAGCTGCATGGAGCAACAGAGGTTTGTTATACCCTTTATTATTATTTTAACATCTTGTGCTTAAGAAGTCAAAACAGTTTCAGTGTATGTGAAATTACTATTGATTGATGTATGTTAGGATTATTAATTACTATTAACCTTCTTCCTCCAAGCCCCCTTTCCACCTGGCACAGCTTCACACAGCCTGTTGATGGCTTCCCTAATGAGGAACATGAAGAAAGATTTCAGATCAGAATAAAGACAGACAATACTGGCCACTGATCATCAGCTGTTTCAGAATCATATGGCCTTATGTTGTCTGTGTAAAAATACAAACAACTCAGTCACAGCAGTATGGAATAATGCAATAATGGAAAACTTCAGGTTAAACATGAACAGAAGTGGCCGTAAGTCACAGGCAAATCATAGTTCAAAGGTTAAGAAAATGATCAAGTCACAACAAACTTATCGAGCTTTACCATTAATGTTCAAAAACCCTGGAAAGAAAACAATCACAGTATTCATGTATTGATGTTACATAAACTGTTTACCATCAGATGAAGAAAAGTAAAAAGGACAGTGTGTAGGTTTTCTTTAGGGCAGTAGCATTCAGGTGTATTTTCTGCAGTGCAATTCTCCCTGCAGATTTCTTACAAGTTGAAGATGAAGCTGATATAACTCCTGGGAATGGCTGCCTAATGGGCATTTAAAGGTTCTGTCCCCGTCTGAGTGTGATGGTGCGAGTGAGGCATAAAGTGGATTGAGGCTGGAGCTCACATGCTCCCTGCCTGGGGACAGTGGGAACAGCAATCAAGAACCTAGCTGCCCCTATCAAGTGGCCTGTAAATATTTAAAAAGCAGCGTCCCGGGCCCCATCTCGAGTAAAGGTCTTCTCAGGGATTTTTGAAAAACACCACAATGTTCGAATGACTCATGCTGATGAGAGGGCAGAGGGAGGAGGAGCAGGAGGCAGGAGAGAGAGAGATGAGCTGTTGTTTTTGTCTGCAGTCTTCCCTACAATAAAATGCTGTGCCTCATTTCACTCATTCTGCTGTTAAACAGCAAAAAACACAGAGAGTACTGTTGAGAGAAAGCACCTTCTTTAAATGCAGGAGCTGAAGTACATTCTTGAAATTCTGAAAGCCAAGTTGTGTACAAGTCAGGAAACTGAAGAATGGCTATTTCTGGATGGATATGTAAGCCCTGACTTTGTTGCCTTTGAGTGGTATCCAGCAATCTACACACAGTACTAATTTTGGCAGACAAAGTAAGGAAAGAACCAGAAACAAAAGCCTTGTGCTCTTAGCTTCATGGAGGATTTGAATAACCATTTTGAACTCACTTTTAATAAAACTGCCTTATATGAGCACACTTTAATGGCACTATAAAATCAACCACCACAAAGATGCAAACACAAAACCTTCATCATTGCTGGAAATAATCATGGCTAAACTGCAACCATGCAGTCAGTCACATAACAAAACCAGAAGTAGCCAGCTTATTCTCTGTATGGCTACTCCCTGTGCAAACATTTTGTTTTGCTGTTTTTGTTTTGATCATCTTCCTCCTCCTCCTGCTACTCCTCCCCCTTAAGTTACAGCCGCAGACATTATCCAGCCTGGTGCGTTCATGGGGACCACTGCAGCTTTCCACAGTCATTAACGAACATCATCAATAATAGATCTCCCTCTCCATCACTCCATCTCTGCTACCTCCTCCCCCTTGCACTTAAGCCTTGGATGGACAGTGGGCTCAGATTACTGCCGATCAATTGTGGAGGAGAGAGGAGAGGGTAGAGACGGAGAGCAAAGCAGACAGGGAGGGAGTGGGGAAGAGTACCTCTCCCATGAGGTCGAGGACTGCAAAGCACCCTGTTTTTTTTTTGTTTTTGTTTTTTATAACAATAACAAGACATGTAGAGCATAAAAACACTAAGAAACAGACGTAGTAAGACCCTGAGGCATAGTTCCATGTATAACCTTATGGCTTGTCATGCCACTGAATCCAAATACAGTAGCTGTTTAATTCTTTACAGTGATACATCTATATTGTTGTCTTCATGCAAACCATTGTGACTTTAGCTCCTATTGTGTTTTTAGTACTTGCAAGTGCAGGACAGTTATTGGACAGCTCCTCTGCAACTGAAGCTAGAAATTCAAAGTTGTTGCTCTTGATCAAAAAAGACAAACCCCAAAGCTACAGGTGGGATTCCTAGTAGCCATGCTAGAGTAAAAGCATTGTCATTCCACACTAACATATCAGTAATATAGTAAAATATTTAAAACAAAACAAACTGCTATAACTACTAGTCTAGAACTGTTGCTAGAAATTGGATATCAGGGCGGACACTTCAATTAATACAATACATCTTGGATCAAATTTTTCTGACTCACCAACAGCAGATGAGATGGTTACCAGCTTACCTTGTCACTTGAGTCCGTGTGGTGAAGTCTAGGGATCAGCATTGATTTCAGCACCTCAATGCAACCCATGTACTGTATAGAAAAACAAACCAAAAGGGGGGGGGAATCATTAAAATAAGTTTTACCAAATGGCTGCGGGAAGATTTTGGTCCAAATTAAATATTCTTTTTCCAAAATAAACTCATCATATAAAGTGTTCAAGCGGGTTTGATAATCTGAAAAGACGAATGAACTATAAACATGCTCCATTTAAATTAAGTATGTATTTTAATGACACCACAACACTTCCAGAAAAACATTTTACATTTACGATATGCAATATTCTGTTGGTAAATGTGATTATTTTCAACAGTAATCTAAATCAAATCCCCATATAGACCATTAATGTAGTGTCCTCCAGTGGGAAGGTCCCAGCTGAGCAACTTCCTAATGCCTGTCAGGTTGGGGTGCTAATGGCACTGTGACTAGATTAGCAGCACTCAAAGCTCCAAATCATGGATAAACTGTAGCTTCTTAGCCCTCTGGGGGATGTGAGCATGTCTGTGTAAACAATCAGCATGTGAGGATCCCCTCTACTTCTTATTTGCATATCTTTTGATTATGATCATGAAATGCTGAAGTAATGAATCAATTGCTTGGCATTTGTTTGCCTGCTATAATCAATCTGTAAAAACTGATACATAGGTAAATAAAACCGTAACTACACAAAAACAAAAAGAGATGAGGCACTGAAATTAAGAATTAAAAGGAATTAGTGTGGTCCCATATTCCATACGTAAAACAGATTTTTCCTGTGTTTTTGGCTATGCTATGACTGGGTCACAGTCTCCTTAAAAACACGTGAAACTCATCTTATATACGTTGCATTGCATTGGGGACGTAACGCACAGCTCCCTGTGAAACTTATTTGGAGAGGCAGAGAGAGAAACAGAGAGGGACCTCTGAGCCAGAGAACTTAATGAGCTCACTAACAAGATTTGGACATGAGGGAAGTCTTCCATCAGGGAAATTGTCCCTCTTTTTTCTTTCCCTCTCTCCGCCAATGCTTTCATTGTCACACAGTCAATCTACTGATGCAAGATCCCTACTTCTATCACCCTATCTGCACTCTTGTCCTTTTGGCCAAGTCTCTTGCACACTATTGCTATGACTACACAGACATTGGCTTTCCAAGGCACATTCCTTAGAAATTTAATAACGTTGCCATCTCGTTGTTTTTCTGTAGCTGCCGCCTTTATGATAAATAATTACCATTTCATATTGCTTGTTACTGAAAGAAAAAAAAAAGTCCTAAGCTCCTGTTCATTATCCAGTATGACCAAATTTTACAACAAAACAAGAGCCATGTATGCCATTTAGTAAAGGATGACCAGATAAAATAAATGATTTGTTACTTTGTTCTTCTTTTAAAGTTCAAAGCTTTAAATCCAGCCATGTTTATAATTCATTTTGTGAGTAGTGATCTCAGAAAAATTTTTCCCCATTCTGGATAATAAAATTCCATTTGATTTCATCATTTTGCGCACTAGATAGACCACATTAAAATATATATATATGACAGTAAAATTACAACAACTCAAGTCCACGGTCATAGGATCTTTCTAGAAACTGCATCAGTAGCAACAGGCAAACACATTACAAATATTTATGATTCGGTTTGAAAGTGAAATAAGTGAATCGCACAGAAACAGCCCGACTCTCTCACTCGCTCTACAAATGATTTGGCAGAAGCAGTGTTTTTTTATGGTTGGTGCAACATCCTGACTATCAGAGACGGCAGATGCAGGCCAGACACAGATCTTGACGTGGCTATGCTGACAGAGAGAGAGAAAGAGACAGAGTGTAAGGCCATTGTTAAAAATCTGATTTGTGTCTTTCCCAGCAGAGGAGAGAATGAGAGCCACTCAGTATAGTGGCCGTGCTGCTTAAAAATGGCACAGTGCAGCAGAAATCTGCTGTCACTCTTGACACTAATATATGCAGTGAGTATGCCTCCCTGCATAGATTTACCACTGAACTGCACATGCATGTCTCATGAAGTACTGCTTCAAGAGCCATGAAACACATTTCAAACATTAGCTCTCACAGGTCATCTGCAGTTGTCGCAGGGCAGGTTCTGATGACAACAACAAGCTGTTAAAGGCTTGGTCCCATCATTAATCCGATTATGAGTCAGATATGAAAAGTGCACTTATTATAAATTTTGGAAAGCCTTTCCTGGATGAGAGCTCATATGTACTCAACATTTGGACTGCTCCCCTAAAGACCCGACCATCCTCTTCCACATCATATGATGCAAATGGCTGTGATTAAATGTAATTGAATAATGGAATGAATGGTGCCTGTATAATGCTATTAGAAAGCGTGCTTGGGCCCCAGTCTGGGCTAATCAAGAGTCATGTCATTAGTTTGAGGAGGAGGAGAGAGCAGAGGGGCAGAGGTGAACAGCTATGGGGGATTGCTGAGGGAGATCTTTGACATCGAGCGGTCTGCTGTGGATGGTAACCCTTTCTTTATTTGCAGAATAATAAAAAGCTTAATTTGAGCATGCTACAGTGATACTATAATAAACATTTGGTATTCACTATGCTGAGGTGCTGTAAATCACATTTTATGGATAAAATCATAACAATTCTTTGCAAACAAGAATGTAAACAATCCCAAAACCGCACAAAGAGCACCACTCCCACAAGCTTGCAGTGGGAACTTACAATCAGACATAAGTTACATACAGTATAAATACAGATGCTCATTATTTTAACTATAGTATGATGCATTATACCCCTCGTAAACAGTTCAGCTGAACAACAATCCTTTCTACAGTCTGTACACATAATTTCATGGTTTATCTCTCTCCACCCTGACGCCTGCGTGCTGTCTCCCAACGAGCCACACTAAGCCATCTATCTGGATTAAATTATGTATTCTCCAGTCCTTGCCACATGAGCTGCATAACAAACTGCCTGATAGTGAGGCATCCTTTTGTTTTCCAGCCAGATAAAGAAATTTTGCAGTTGGGTCACATACTCAATATTCTGCAATTATTTGATTCTCTTTACTAATTAATGAGCACCTGAAAAAGTTATTGAATATTTCCGTTTATTTTTCTCTTTAAAGAAATATTTAAGTAAATGATTCCTCTACATATAATATGGATATACAGTATACATAAAAAGAATGCCAACTGGCTTACCCTGACAATATAAGAGGCTCCTTGTCCTGCTATCTTCTTGTCAGGGTGCAGCCAGCCTTGAGAGGGTTTGTGGATGAAGCTGCCCTTCTGGTTGAAGTCCTCTCCGCCAAGCCACATGCCTTCCACTCTTGTGTTGCGGTTCATTCCTGATCTGAAGTTGCCGGAACTACCAGGGCTCGCCATGACCTCTGTGACTCCAAATCCGTGCCCCCCTGGACTGGCAGAATTTGCTGCTGCTACTGCTCTCTGCCCCCGAATGGCCTGTAGGGAACAGGGAGTGACACACACAGGGTCACAGGAATTAAGCACTGCTGCAAGGCTTGCCACTGGGCCACTGGCTGAGGTTCCACCACCAGGCCTGTGTGATGATGAAGAAGAGGTGACAGAGGCCTGGGAAGAAGCTGCCGCTGTCTTCCCCGAGTCCTTGCTAGAATTGGAGCTGGAACTGGAGTTGGATGGACTCCGGCTAAGTAGGGAATTGGAGAATTTCCACTGAGGCATCTTAGGGATGAGCATGCAGAAGGTTGTAGTGGCATCCTGTTCCCCATCCAGGCAAGGGGAGTCAGCCAAGGCCATAGCTCCAGCAGAGGAGGAGGACCTGGCACTGGGATCCAGGGGAGGCAAAGGAGGCAAAGGAGGCAGAGGAAGACTTGGCGTGGAGGAGGGAACCACTGGTGTGGCCACAACTTTGCCGCTCATGGCTAAGCTTTGCATTAGGTCGTCGGAGGAGGTCACAGACTCATTGCGAAAGCGGTCATACTTTGGCTTAAGGAGCATGCCCGGAGGAGCCGCCTGAAGCAGGACCTGCAAGGGAGGATAACTGCTGGAGGATGGAGGGGAAAGGGGAAAGGGAAGAAGGGGAGGGGGAAAGGTGCAATGAAGGAGGAGGAGAAAACTAGAGAGAAAATCTTGCTGGTCCTATATCCTTGCCAAAGTCAACTGAATGCTGTCTGGTCCTCTCCTGTTCACCACACACACACACTGTCCCGCTCTCATGCTGCTCTCCTCACTGAGCTACCCTGCTCCCTTTCACTGCCTTAGGCAAGCTGTGCTCCCAGTCTTGATCTCTCTCTCTCTCTTCTCTCTCTGTTTGGATGATGTCATTGGTCTATTAGCCCTGCCCAGCTGCTCTCAGACTGTATTAGCTAAAACACATCTGCCTGAACCACCCTGCTCCCAGACACACATAAACACTCACATGCTACAGAGCACCTGCATTTCTGCATAAAGGACATTATGTAAAATTGTAATTTGAGTCCATATGTATTACATTTTGAGAACTATTGTTCAAATAAACAATTTTGCCTGCATTTGACCTCAGATAACAGAAGAGTAATGAGATTAACATTACAAATAAGGCTGCATTATATTTGAAATAACGCGATTCGTCCATTTATCCCCTTAACCACTGATCCAACTAGGATCCCAGCTAACATTGGGCCTGAGGCATCCTGAGCATGTCGTCCGTCCATTATCAGTGTATTTGGAATTTTTCCCATCAATGTATTTTATGTTTAATTTTTCAGTGCATGTATTTCAACTGGCTCTGTATTTTGCTAACTTACACAAGAGAATGTTTTGCATGCTCAAAATATACACAAGAAAATAAAATTGCATTAAAAAAAACACAACTGTACAGCAATAGAGGTTACAGTAGAACTTGCTATATTGAGGAACAAAGTTAAAATACAAAATAAAGTATCAAATTTGAATGTTAAGAAATATCAGAAAAGCACCTATCAATAAAAGTTACAATGATTTTGTATGATTTGATGTATGCTTATAATATATCCTGGTTACAGGCAAAAACTTATGGAAAACAATGCAGCCACGCTCTTAAAGGGACTACGTATCTAAAAACATCCACCCTATTCCATCTGCCTGAATTCCCTTCCCATCTCCCTCTCAACCGTCTCCCAAGAGAACAATCAGCTATCTCAGCAAGATCCTTTTAGCTCCTCTCTCTTTTCCCTGCTCCCGTTCAAACCATTTTCAATCTCTTTGCCACTTCTCTCGCAAATACATTGCTCCATCTTACACGAAGGCAGCAGAAAGCATGAATCAGGAGTCAGGATTCTCTGCGAGAGAAACTAAGTGGGTTAAGCAATGATTTTAAATGCACACCTTTTCATAGTTTTTCTTTTGTGTCAGTCAAATCATGTCCACAGGTAGGGGAAAAAGGTAGCGAAACAGAAGACGGGCAACTCAAAACAAGTTTCTGCAAATATATTGCAAAATAACAACACTTTGCATTGCAAAAAGTAATTAAACTTCCATACAAGCACAAGCTAATTTTAATCCTGTCAAATAAAAATGTGTAATTTCACAGATATCATAAGGATTAAACTGAATGAACAGTCCAAATCATTCAGAACAATACTAACAAGATTAGATCTTATACAACCAT
>JAMQGT020005939.1:0-14378 GCA_024447675.2 Pterophyllum scalare
CTGCTTTATGTTTTGCTTGCCCCTCACATAGAAGAGGATCTTTGCCTTTGAATTACTCACCCCAAGTTAGTTTTACCTTGTGCTGATGAAGGGTTTTTGGGACCATTTTGACCCCAAGAACCAATGGGAGCACTGGAACTACAACAGGAAGTCCTACGTAGCATATCCAGTAACACTAAATGATTGTTTTGGGTTTGTCCTTTCAGCAGAGTAGCTAAGAGGGCAACCACTAAATGTGAGACTTTCACCATTAATTAGTGAGCAATTAGTGAGACTATACTTATGCACTCAAAATAGCAAATATGGCAAGAAATTTTTAACATAACTAATTTTTAACTAAATGTATTTCATTAACAGTGTTGGAGACGTCTATTAAATACCACATATTACTTTTTTTAAAGTAATCCATTACATTAAATAATTAATTACTCCCTGGAGAAATTAATTTCTTTCCGGTACATATCAAAATACTTTCGCATAACTCTGTAACATGGCCTTTGTCACATAATTACCAATTAAGAATATGAACCTGAGGTTACAGTCCCACACACTAGCACAGTGATCACCACAGCAACCTTGCTGTAGGAGCAGGTAAGGGTAGAAATGAAGCCTAAATGCTGCAAGCATGACTGCTCATCACTGCTTTTGTAATATGGTAAAGATAAGGTTCTGGCTGCTTGGCTGGGATTGGGATACACTCACTCTGAACTGTTAGCCGCTAGCTTTGTGTTAGGATGCTGGTTTCCTATTTTTTTGCCAAGCTAACTGAACCTTGTGTCATATTAATATCATAATAAAATAATGTTAATACAAGTGAAGATTAATTTAAATTCTAATGAATTTACTTAGCTTGAACATCTGTTATGCAGAATGTGGGCAGAGAAAAACAAAGGGAATTAAAAACAAAAACTAGCTCTATTTCCTGTTGCTTTCATAGTAGTTGGGTAATTTTGCCTCCACACCTTAACAGAAAAATTAGTATAGTCAGGGTTTAAAGTGGGATTCAGCAGGTGGAGCAACTCTAAGACTGATTTTAGTGTTGCAGTGTGACAAAAATAATTACTTAGAAATAAGTCACAATAATTTCTGTTGTGAGTGCCAGTAGATTTTGTGTACAGGCTGTGATCAGTTGACTTATGCTGCTGCTCTTTGTGGATTTACACAACTGAATTCAGCAAGAAACAAGCAGATGTTACACAAGCTGTTGTGGCTGCTTTCCCACAAAGACAGTAAAAAGGTGCAATTCAGTGAGTGAATCTAATCAGCATCATCACCTTAAATTTAAACTGATGTCTGCTGCCCTTGATGTAACCTGACGCTGACCATGAACACCGCAGCTGCTCCACACCAGTCCAACACTGTAAACTAACCAGTTTAGCCTGCACCAAACTGCACTAAACTGCCGAGTATGTTCATAAAAAAGTTAGCATAGTTCAGTTTGTTTTGCAGGAGTTTCACAATATGAAGAAATACATTGTGCGACACATGCTGTATAGATCCAATATCAGTTCAAAAAACTCAAAAATGAATAAGGACATTACATGCAAGCTTGAAATTTCCAGTCTATCAAATGTCACTGAGCAGTCCTTCCCTTTAAAAATAATCTCTCCTCTTCCTCTCCTGTCCTCTTTCTGGCATCTTTCTCCATCTCTGAGTGAAGATATCTCACATAATTTTCTCTCACTGGGAAATACAGCAGCTGTACCTTTAGCTAGCAGACACACTGTGTGACAAACTGCACAGGAACAGTTTGTGTTTGCTGATATTACCAGCCTCATAAAAAATAAATAAATAAATAAAAACTCACTCCCTTTATGGTTGCTCCCCTCCTGTAGTGCTAGCATTTATTACAGCTTATGGACAGCTGCATCTTCTGGATCATTCTGGACCACTTTAAGCCCTGAGTACAGACTAAATGATGCATAAATTGTTTTGGTTTTTTTGCCTATTTATCTCTTTATATGCACCGGTGATGGATGCAGAAAAAGGGCTTACTTTTCTGTTGTTGTCCCCTCCATTCAAGTCAGTTTGATGTTTGCAGTAACGTGACAGAACAACTCATCTCTTAAATCTAAAGTAACAAGCCTGTTAAAATGTAGGAAGTAAAAGTAAAAATGCTACTTAAGTACAATAACAAAATATTTGCGTTTTATTACATCCCACCTCTGGTCCTCTCTGATGTTTGCAAAGAGTAAATGTCCTAGTAATTACTTCTGTCTGCCTGACGTTTGCACTTAATCTTCATGTTCTTCTCCTTTTGTGGAATAAGTAGAAAAATAATGTCCATATCTCCCCTCCTCACAAGTTGAAAACCACTCTACCGTTTTCCTCCTGCACACAAACTGAAATCGGCTGATTGTAGTGAAAGAGCACCGTAAACAGAGTCATGTTTGATATTTTTCTTATCCACCCATCATGCAGATAATTGAAGAACCTTTGCGTGAAATTAACAACATGTAAGTTTAACTCCAATGTCATTATCTAAATTTAGTATAGTTAGCGATTACAGCAATGTGTTACACCCAACGCTGTTCATAAGTCACGCCTGGGTTAAATTTGATATATAAGGATCTATTTATAGATTTAATTGACAATGCTGTAAATAACTGTGTGTAATGTGAAATCGGTTGTTCATAGTGAAACCTAAAGAGTGCGATCGGCCATCATCTTTTACCCTGCTATTTATAACTACCTATAATATGCTGGTGATTAAAGACAAATATTTAACTGTTGAAGATTTGGATATTTTTATAAGTTCCTGATGGAGACTCGGTCAACAACAATGTGGAATTAAGTGTTTTTTGCACATGTTTGCCAAATACTTTTCTAATATGTTTTTTAATAGCCAGAGCAGATGTGAGCTGCATCAGAGCTTGCTAGATTCCAAACAGGGGCACTGTGGTTCATAATCACAGCGAATGAGAGCCCACCTGTTATAATAAGGTAATAAGTGGATTTTGGGTGTTTTTCAGAATATATTTTTCTGTGTGTTAGAGAAAATTAATAACTATTAAAAATGAAATCCCAAGTGTGTAACTTCTACTGGTGTCTGTGTTGCTTTTAGTGTGATTTATTAGGACAATTACTTGGATGACTTTGCAGTGTTTGGATAATGTAGGAAATTTAAACTTCACTCATGTATGTGTAGTTTGTTCTCTTTATAATTTTTGGTGTTTCAGTCTCTTGTTTTTTTTCACCTTTTAGGTGTTGCAAAACTACGTGACTGTTTTATTTGTATTTTTTCATCTTTTTATGTTAGTTGAAGAAGCCAAAGGAGAGGTGACCCCGCAACTTTACTAATTAGTATGTTCTGTCTTCTGACAGTGAGTGGTCAGTGCTTTAACTCCAAAGGAGGTTAAAATAAGCAGGTGGGAAGTGAGCCTTGGGAACCAGATGATAATGACGCAGTGATGATGTTGACAATGCTGATAAAAATGTAGCAAAAAAATGAGAGGAAGGACTGAGACCTAAAAGAGTAGATAGGAGAGTCTTGTGCAAAGAGACGGAGGAAGGGACAAAAATCAAAGACATTTCTGACTTAAAGTAGAATCGCAGTAGACCTCTGAGGCTTTTGAAAAGAAAACCTTATGAGAGTAGTAGCCTGGAGACAAGCGAAACAAGATGAAAGTGGAAGAAACATGAGACCAGAAAGAGGTGCACGATGGACCTTTGGGCAACTTCATTCAGAGCTGCTACAACACAACATAATAACTGTTTGATTCATGTGGGACTAGCTGTAATTATAAGTGCACATATTACTCTTGTCAACATCCAGGTCAGTGGTGACTAGAAAACCATAGGATTTTTCTTAAAGCTTTGATATTGTGCTGCAAATATAAAACAGCAGCACATGAAAGATCAAATAAACATTATAATGGTTTGCCCGTAGTAGCACACTGGAGATGTGTCCTTGCACTTTGATTAACTCTAGGCTATGGTAATGACAATTAGCATTACAGTGCTGCATAATGTATGTCGTATGACACCGCGACACAGCACGCCAATGAACAAACATGATGTGATTGTAAGCAGCTGTAATAATGCGGCTGAATAAAAGGACAAAAGTTAAAACGTTATTTTTCAGAGCACATAACTTAAAACATCCACAGGTGAAACCAAGAGCATGGCTGATAAGACATCATTTTATAACACCATATCATTCAAGCCCCAGCCCATAATCATTAACTCATCTGCTGACTACCATCATATGAAAATAGCACATCACAGCTGGATAGGCCCAGTGTACATCCTCCGTACAGTGACAAGATATTTAACTGGTCCCACAGAGTCTCATTTATCATCATGGGATGTCTTTAGTGGAGAGGAACACATTTCCCCTTCCACTTCTGTCTGTAAGATGAACGGCTCCACTGGCTCTCTCACTCATTTTATCTCTCTTCTGCTCTCAGCATCTCCGTGCTGTTGGAAGACACCGGCGATGCCTCTCCAGCTTCAAACTGCTGGGTTTAAGCTTGAAGCACATGTATTGCTGCAGCGGGATTAATGCTGGTGTCCAGTACATTGTTCATACATAGATTAAAGCGGTATCACAGCGCTTCTATTTTTATACGTAACCCTTTTGATCCACAATAGTTGTCTTTGAAATATGTGGATGTAATGCACGTCAGCTTCCTTCCACCCATCTCATCATCACACTACACATTTCATGCTAATGAGGGAAGCATACAAACTTTCAAAGGCTTTAAAAAAAAAAAATATATATATATATATACATATATATATATATATATATATATATATATATATATATATATATATATATATATATATATATATATATATATATATATATATATATATATATATATAGAGAGAGAGAGAGAGAGAGAGAGAGAGAGAGAGAGAGAGAGAGAGAGTGAGAGTGAGAGCAAAATCTTTTGCAGTAAAGCATATTATTTGATTCTCCACAAATTAAGATGGTCACAGTGGAAGAGCAGAGTTTGCTGTAAGAAAAGCAAATACAACCAGTGCTGTCTCATTTGATAGATATCTGTTGGCTTCCAGTTTTGCAGCTGATTCACAATGATGTTCAAGGTCAAACCGCCTCAAATGTGCAAAAAAATTTCAAGCATTTTAAATTTTTTTACAGTACACTCACACCGTGAGCCATCATCTTCCCAAATTTATCCCGCACGGCATCAATGACCTTAAAAATACAGCAGAGTTGTTAAGAACTATCTTCAGAACACGATTAACGAGCCCTCCCACAGATGGTATGGCCCACACGGAGCCTTGATCTCAACATAAATGAGTCAGTCTGGAATTACATGAAGCGACAAACCAACAACTGTGTGCACGTGAAGGAGAACTGGTGTTATTTTAAAGCCGAGGGGTGTTCACACCAAATGTTGATTCAGGGTTTCCTTTTTCTGTTCACTGCACTTTGGGGAGTTTGTCGTTGAATGCATTTCATGCATACACTGAAACATTTTCTAACATTATTCACAAGCAGATCGCAGATGGAAGCAGAGTGTATCATCTGCTAATAACAACAACATCAGAGCAAGAAAGTTTAGATGAGTTTTCCTTTTAAAATACTTTTATTTTTTTAATTCCTTGATTCACTCTAAAACACTTTGTAGCTTTCATAGTTTCTGAAAAGTGCAGAGTAAAGTAATCGTGCTTTACAAATGAGCATAATAGTCTAAATAACCAATAATGCCATCGATGCAAAGATCAATAGGGGGCATTATACTGCTATCCTGCACCAGTACCTTTAGCTGGCATAAGATGTGCATCAGTGGAGATGATTCCATCTAGAATAAACCGATTTGCAGTCATACTTAAAAAAAATGATTGAGGTCGACACAGGCGACAGATTTGTGATCACTAAATGGCTCAGGCGCCTGATTGATGGGTGCTGAGATGTCAGAACAGCGACCTTGATTCTGCACTTAATTCTTCTCTGGTCATGACCTTTCTTTTTCCTCTCAATACTCATAATAAATCATCTTCCTGAGGCACGCTGATGAGTGCTGAGTCTACAGTAATGATAGCTGATTGATGAACGGCAGTCACAGCAGAATGCTTGTCTGTGCCGTTTCATAGTTTTAGCCGAAAAATGCTTCATGAGGCTGCATCTTTAAGCTGACCAGAGGGGAAAAATTTTTTTTTTAGAGTTCTACACGATGATATTGTGCAGTCTATTTCCCTTTGTTTGTGTGTATTTGTCTATAGTATAACGAGCATTTTCACACGGAGCTTTGTTCCAGCCATCGCTGCTGGTTTGGGTGTGTTTTAGTTGCCTTTGCATCTGTTGTGTGATTGTGTCTTTAAAAATTGTATCCTGTAATAGGGCAGACACACACCGCTGCCTCCCCTCCCCATCCCACCTGGCATAGCTGTCAGAGGTATGGCTCTGTGCCTTGGCATGCGACACACCAGCTCCCTGGCACATCCTCTGGTTGTGGGACTGAGGGAAGGGACTGTGCCAACTGGGGCTTCTCCGCTCATTGTGGTTGTCCATTCTTTGAATCTTAGGATGCCTGCTGGACAGTTTTCCCACCTGTTCAATGGGAGCCTGAAGTGCACCTCCAAGGGCCTCCATATGTCACCCAGATTTGCTCCATTCATTCTCCATGCTGTGACAGGTAAGTCTTTATTGTACAATTGTGGCATCAAGGAAACCACGCAAGTACAATCAGGCATTAAAGTGCAATTTGGTAGGCGGGGGGACTGTAAGATTCTATTCAGTGGTGGAGCATGGGGAAAGAATTACTTGGACATAAGTCACAAAATAACTTGTTTTGTGAGCTCCAGCAGATTTTTCTGTGTGTACAGACTGTGATCAGCTGGTCTGTGCTGCTACTCTGATATTCACTGCTTTTTGTCAATGAAAATCATCACCTTAAATATAGCAATTAATATAGCAAAAAATAATGTCTGCTACCCTTGATGTAACCTCACACCGACCATGAACAGCCTGCTCTGCAGCAGTCCATCTTAAACGTATCAAATTTCACATGCTGAGCGGTGCCTACATAACTTCCTTCTCCCCCCTTTCCTCTCCTTTCCTCTCCTCTCCTTTCCTCTCCTCTCCTCTCCTCTCCTCTCCTCTCCTCTCCTTCTCCTCCTCTCCTCTCCTCTCCTCTCCTCTCCTCTCCTCTCCTCTCCTCATCTTCCTGCATCTCTGACAGTGTTACATATGAACCCTTTAACACCAAGTGTATCCTATTTTATACTTGAGTTGAGAGTTCTGTGTCATCAGTTTAATTTTTCCCCCTCACAAAAATCTAAATAAATTGCACAACAGATTTTTAAGCAATAAACTGCAAGAAAACAAACAAACAATTTGCTGGATGTAGCAAATATAATACAAATGTGCAAATGAATATTTGATTTTTCTTTTTTTTATTTATAAGAAGGTTCAATATATCATTTTCAATAAAAATTGAAATTTCTGGCAGTTATTTGATGGTTCAGACTTTACAGGGTGAACTTTTTTTTTCTCCCTGGGAAACATTTACATCAACTATTTATGTTACTTTAGCTCACAGATTTTGACACATTTTGTGACAAACAGCGCAGAAATAGTTTTGTGTGATATTTTGAGCTGCTGGAAAAGATGCATTTGAAATGAGCTGCACCTTAAAAGAAACATTACTGCCTTTGCACTCACTCCTCTTTTGTGGTGCTGGCTAAACGGTGAAGTACTGCAACCAAATTTATTAAGGCCTACATCTGCACCATGAATGCATTGCTGGGATGAGAAGAAAAAAGGATGCAAGGGGGCCGTAGACTGACTTTATTATTTTCTTATTCCTGAGCAAGTATCTCCATGCCAGGCTGCAGCACACAAAAATGATCTCATTCAGTAGTAACATGCATTAACCTGCCTATCAGATTTAATTACTGAGGGTACCAGCATACAGTTCTGACCCACTTTAACTCCTGCGTACGATGACATTTTTTACCCCATTAACTTTTTTCTTTCTTTTTTTCAAAACATGTATGCAATAACAGTAACATATCATGCTGACATTCAAATGTGCCAAATCAGTTTATTGATAATCACTTTAAAAACAATGGGAATTCACAAGAGTGCTGTGCAACACAAATCAAAAATATAGCAAAAATCAATCTGGCTTTTAAGAGGATGTTAAGAAATCAATCTCAGTCCCCTTGTCATCAGGACCTTTTTTTTTTTTGATGTCCTGATGTGATGAGGTAAGCTGTTCCACAACTTAGGAGCAGCTACTGCAAACGCCCAATCTCTTCCATGCTTTAATCTGGACTGCAGGACAATCAGAAGGATCTGCTCAGTAGATCTCAGTGATCATGCAGGAATGTGCAGGGCCAAAAGTTCAGAGGTAACCTTTGCAATTTGTTACAACTCCAAAATATAAACCAGGTTATGATGCTTGTTTTTTTTTTTTTTTAATATATTTGTGAAATTAATACCCTTACTACTGGTATCCAGTAGGGTGCATTACAGAAGGTCAAATATTACAAAAAAAAAAAAAAAGCATAATTAAATCAAAATAAAAGGTTATGATATGAAACCTTTAAATCCTGATGTATGTTTAAATTTAGCATAAATATAATTATTTCCTTCATGCATCATCACTTGTGGTTTGTTTGCATGGCCTCGATTTTCCACTTTCTTTTTGAAATATTGAAGATTTTGGAGTTTTTAAGCAGGTCACCAGGAATGTTGGCACAGATTATTCTCCTCTTTCTGTTTGCTTTCTCATGAAAGCTCATGCTGCCAAAAGACGACCGCCAAACGTCTTTTATAGCTCACCAGTGCTCTTAATTGGTATCACATGGATGATGACTCACCTTTGTTAGAGTGTTTGCAACTGTGATTAAGTCACATCAGAAGTCTTATTTTCACCAAGAGCACCTGTATGTTTTCACAGAAAACATACAGGACCCCTTTTACACCTGGGATTGATGGGATTTTGCATCAGGATGCCCATCTGGATGAGGAAAAATGCTTTTTCAATCAAACTGCAAATGCACATGTTAGAACACATTGTTATTGGACTTTTCTGCAGGTAAACTCAACACAGGCCAACATGCACAATACTAAAAACCCAGCCTGGCTCACCTAAATGGAATAACGCCATAACTCAGATTAGCAATTACTCCTGAGCGTTCCCTGCTGCAAGATGTTAAAATGTCTGCTTTGAAAACGATCCACGTCCATAACATCCAGACTTGGCAGCCAGGTGCGAAGGAAACCTGTTGTTCGCTGTGGCTGTTTTTGAAAATTTAAAAAACAAAACAAAAAACAATTTAAATAAAATGTAAGGAAAAAAAATTCAAAAAGTTTCTTTCTACTATCTCAAGCTTCCTTCTCAAGTTAGTAGAAAGGATTCCCCAAAAGCTTCATTTTAGCTTTTGGAGAATCCCTTTTCACAAATGACTCATTTATTTAATGTTTTAAAGTAACAGCACGGGTCTTTACCAAGAAAAGGTGACTGTAAAAACTGACTCTTGCCCAAAGCCTGGCCTACCTTAAACTCAGGCTTAACTAATTAAACTAGTTTGCACACTGGGATTTGACCACAGTGCTGGCAGAACTGAGACAAATCAAATGATCCAGATATAGATTACTTCTTATTAGATTTATGTTACAATAATACCAGACATTAGGCTCCAAGAAATGTACAATTTTCAATCTGTTGAGTACTTCAGGACTTTACTATATTATGCACATATCTGTTTCTTGAAATTACAATGATTGAAACATCGTTGGTGTTTCTCACCAAAGAGTGATTTTCAAAGAAGACGTATATTCTCTCTGCATTACAAATGAGTCGTGCAGCCAGTTTGGGTGATTTTGAAACTTATATAACAAAAAAAACTCTGAAATAAGCAAAAACTATGCCGTCTGTTACCTCTGTATGTTACTGTATGTCAGTGATTGTCAGTTCTTTGCACCACCAATAGATTCAACACTGTCACACATTTTGGAACAGAAGTCCACAACATTTTAAAGGATCACAGTGGCATGCTGAAATATTCTCTTTGTGCTTCACAGTGATGTCTGAACTGAACAAGGAGCTTCTCTCTCTTGGCAGCACATGTTTATGATTCTCAATGAGTGTCACTTTAATAATAAAACATTTCCAGAGTATAAATTAGCAAAACTAATCTTAAAAATACATATGGTCTTGATAACAGCTCTGCTGCAGCTGGCGGAGTGAATTTTAAAGGCATAAGAAGGATCTTTTGTTTTGATTGCACTAATGCGGAACAGAAGGAATATCAGTGTTCCTAAAAGACCTCAATATGTCAGAGAAATGCATTTTCCAGCGAGTGACTACAGCATCCGAGCTTTGATAAGCCGAGTTCACTGTCTTGGGGTTATGAATGACTTAATTGGCAGAGATGCCGCAAGTGTCAAATGAAATGTCAGCAGTGAAAGAGAGGCTACTGAACAAACTCCCCAGTGTGGTGACGATGTCAAGAGAGGGTTTCTGTAAGGCGCTCAGAGTGCAGAGAACAGTCTGGGTTTATTTCCTGTCATCATAGGCACATAATTACTTTTGGAAGAAGAACAAGGAGCAGCTCACTGGTCTGATAATATTCTGCTTTTGCTCTTATTTGAGTAAAAGCAGCAATAACTTGAGGAAATACAATGCTGGTAAAAATGAATTATTATATGCTATTTAGTGCTAGGGGGAAAAAAAGTAGAAATTTGAATATCTTCACTTCTGTGACAAGTAGGACAATGCATGTGCTGAAAAACATCATGTGTAATATGACCTAAACCCTGGGAATTGCTACTAAATGCTCATCGCTACTATCACATTATCCCAGGTTTGGAGGGAAAGAGTCGGCATTCTGGGTGAAGAACAGGATACAACAGGGACGGCACAATTATCCAACAACCATTCACACAGCCATCTACACCAAGCAATTTAAGAGTCTTCAGTCAGCCTGTTGATGGACTTGTTGGACCTTCTTGCCTGCATGTGCTGAACGCACATGAAACACCTGGAGGAAATTCATTCAGACTGCAAACTGGACCAAAGTTCATGTAGGGTTTTAATGTCTCATATTCCTCCACTGTGTTTGCATTTTACCGCCACACCCTCTGTTTTGGGAGCTTATTGTTATTGAATGACTTTAGCTTGGCCATGGATTATAAAATCACAGCACCACACAAAAGAAAAGACAGTCAACAGTCTTTTTCCTCATTTAATCTTCATTTTCCATTAAAAGCCCAACCTTACTTTGTGATCCGATCACGCGCTCCTCGCTAGATCGTACCCCGGAGTTACTCAGTCCATATTATCCATCTGCATTTAGGGAGACTGATATTACTTCATGTAGTATTCCTGTGACATCCAAACATGCTAGTGACTTAATATTCTCTTAACACAGCTTCAAGTGCAAATATATTCCTGCCATACTTCACCTTCAAAGCCAGCAACCGCTCCATCCCCTGGGAGTGTTTGTCACACCACGCCGCACAAGCTCCTCGATTTATGCAGCAGCTGGTGCAGTAAATGTGCTGTAATTGCACAGTCACACATGGATTGGGGTGCGTTCATAGTATCACACCAGATCTATTCATCTGCAGCCCATGTGATAATGATGCTTGCCTGCGCGCCACACCACCAACTCCCTCTCGGCCCTTCTGGGTGTTATTTAAGGCTATTGTTTTTATGCCCGTTCACTGCCTGCACATAAGTATGCATCCCGCTGTTCATCACCGGTTGATTGGCGGAAACGCTTTTGTGTTATGATCTGATTGGACATCAGCAGTGATCCCTGCCGTACTGACCCGTGCTGGGAGGTGTTACAGGAGCAGATTTGGAGGCGCTATCCTGTTAACAAGGAGCCTGCTGAGACAAGCTGCGAGTAACACTGCTCGGAAATGTGTGATTTCAAGCAAGGCCTGTCTATGCTAGACAGTTGGTGATCTGCCTACCACTTTCTTCTTTATTGTTGCTGAAGATAACACAGTAGGAAAATAGACTGTTTTAGCTGAGAAAAATGAAAAGTGGATGTTCTTTTTTAAAAAAAAATAAAAATTTTTAGTCAGTGGACTGACAATCCTTGATTAAATTTGGTTTTTTTCTCTGGATGTTATTCTGTAGTCTTGGTGTGAAAGTGGGAGATAAAGACAAACAAAAGACTTTCATGCTACCACTATCTTAATTTTGACATTGCAGGATAAAGTAATGTTTTTTTTTTATTGATCATCTTTCTACATATGATTTGATCATTTATCTTTGTCATCCTCAGCCTCCAAGGCTATATAAAAGAAGACATGGCACAAAGATGTGCTGGTCCCACCCCTGCCCTCAGAGAGTCAATAAAAAGGCAAAACATTAAACATATGTACCAATTATGTTGTTGCACTCATGCATGCACACAGTAGAGGTTTCATTTGCTGGTAGCAGGCATCGCCACTTGTTATCATGGGAAAGATGTATTAAAGTGTATCACTTTACTTTTGCTTTGCTGAATGAATTCATGATGTGACTTAGCGTAGCATTTATTCAGAGCTGTGGTGGGACGAGCCACAGATGCTGATTATGTTGGAACCTGGTTTTTCAAGTAAAACTTGCAGGAGGAAAAAAGCTTTTTAAACCTTATTTTGGGGTGAAGTTGACAACACATTTTAGGCATTTTTTAAAAATCAGATTTGACTGGTGATTCCACACAGAGAGGATTTTCTATATTCTGGGGCCTCTGGCAAAAACCCACAAGGGGCCCCTTCAAATTATGCTAACAAGTCTGACTCCCAGCCATGTACACGTGACTCTGCTGCTACATGGACAGCATTATCGGATGAGCCTGTCCTCCTTTAAAAAACAACCTCATAGGTCATTTGTAAAAGCTCGTTATATGACCACTACCTATGTTTTAAAATTAATCCTTTTCTCTTCTTTCTTTTTTCACTCCTAGAATTAAAAACTCCTCCTTTTTGCTGAGTGGCTTTGGTTGTGTCATTGGGTTTATTTACACAGAATCATTCACACCACTTGCAATGGCTAGTTAGCCAGACCCCCTTTGGGAGGTCAGATCTTCCCTATTGTCATTGTAATCTTTGCACATTGTGACTGCTGTAGTTTAGTCAGCACTCCGGGACCCTCCTGGGCCCCCCGCTGGGCTGGGTCTCCAAGCAGTTCCCTGCCTAGCCTGATGGCAAGCAGCATCTCTGATTCTATACGTGCAATATTTATGTCCCTGTGTTTATAGATACAGTATTAAGGTTGTCTCTCCCTGTTCATTTAAATAAGGGCTTCAAAAATATATATAGCATTACCACAGTGTATGTCGAGTGTCAAAACTTCCTTCTAGTAGGGTCTTTCACCCCTTTAAAACACCCTAATTCTCATTTTGCGTACAGGTGTGGTCCTTGGATAAAATTAAGGCCTGTAGAGAACAAGTCATGGTACTACTGTAATATTGTGACAAAATTAGACTATAAAAGGTCTAAAAGTAAATTACATCCATTATGTAAATTGAACTTTGGTCTACTGCCCAGGTACAGGTGAAGTAACTAGAGTACATGCAAATAACCAAGCCTTAGCTGCATGACTTATATCCACATGAAGAAAAGAACATTATTTTCTTAAGAGAACAAAGGAAGAACTATCCATCAGTGCTGAAAACAACCCTGGCTAACCCTGTGCTCTGTGGGCTACATGCAGAGTAATTCTCTGGGGGATGTATTTCAGACATAATGAGAAAGAAACATTGGGGTAAACAAATCGACTGTTTTTTTGCAGGCAGGTCTAATTACAGGGCAGGAATAAATAACCATTGGAGAGGAGACAGGCACGCTAGTGTAATGCATTGTAATGGGCCACGGGGAATTAATGCGTCATTTTTCTGCCTGACATGTTGCTGTGGCATGCTCAGTTCACATTGAGGTGCTGTGATCATACAGATGTTTAGCTGCAGCGGCATGCTTCTGTGAGATAGGCAGACAGTTTCGCAGACGCTTCTGCCATAATTTAGTTTTTACATTTTTGGCAGAAGCCTCTGTATATCCTAAATGTGCCATGAATACGCTGCCAGAGTCATGAAATTAGATACATATTTCTTGCTTTCTCTACAGGGATACAAAATCGAGAACTTCTTAGCTTCTAAATTTAACATTACTCTTAAATAATGCACGACTGAATGGCAGGATCATCTTAAGTTTAAGAAAAATATCCCCTTGAATACCCTTAGGTGGGGCTCACACAGAGATTCCTCACAACAGATGTATCTGCTTCAAAAATACCATGGCAGAGTTAAATGGCTGGGTGCGCCTGGGGCTGTCTGGCCCAAGTGTCACAGTGATAAGCTCTGGAACCACTGAAAATGTTGTCACTTTTATGCATTTCTGGGGGAGCGGAAAAAGGCAGCAATACGTAACTGAACCAAGTACAGGACATAACACA